>CAEFZY010071619.1:0-41542 GCA_903066815.1 Brachyrhaphis roseni
TATACTGTATATATATATATATATATATATCAAGACAAAAAAATTGAAGGCAAAAGTCAATATGTGTAACTGAACTGGAAGAAACCAGAATCAGATACAGTAAACCTAATCAGGACTCATCATTAGTTCAAAATTAAAAGGGAATACAGTGGAAACACCAACAGGTGTGTCATTATAGTCTATGGATAACTGGGTGAATGATTAGCTTGTTCATAAATCATGTGACTATTGGACAGGGAGAAAATTCTGGAACTTGGTTCCCTGTAAGATTTAGATGTGTTTCTGCTTCAATAAACCCAGACCAAATGATGAGGTCATTAGCAAGACTCTGTGGGACTAAGGAGGCAAATAATTCAGAAGTTTTGGTCCAGGCGTACGTCTGCAGTACGAGTTTCCGGGTCTTGACGGTCTGGAGTTTGAGAACTGGAGACAAGCCAATTGAAAACAGACGATACCAAATCAAGCACTGATCGACACATTTTGATTTCTAAGTAGTTCCAAAGTATGCCAAGACATGTTTGCAGTTTTTTCAGGCTGTGAGAGAGAGCAAGACTTTCATCAAGTAACAGGAAGGCTAAACAGAGGAGTAAAGTTGCTTTGTTTTATCATTTTCAGTATTCAATCGCTGTCATTAATTTGATATTAAAATCACAAAGGACTGTTTGGAATGCAGTTTTTGTCAGCCATTACATTACAAGTATCAGGAATCCATATTTTGAATACATTTCTGCTGAATGCTGCATTGCAATGACAGGCAAAAGACAGAGGAGGAAAACTGAAAACTGGGGATTTATTGCAACAGATATCACTGCAGTGTGTAACAGTAGCATCATATATTTTTAATATCTTGCAGCCCTAATTGATCACCAAGAACTGCCATCCAATAAAGCTGACCTACTAACTGTTTACGAGAAAGAATACTTTTTATTGGTTCAAGTCCATGTCTCAAAAAGGGAAAATGTTAAAAAACAACTATTAGAGGTGGAATAATGGGTCATGATTACATTTTTAATCACAAAAAATATTAAAGTTATTAGGATGTTTTAGAAAACCAGAATACATAATGCCCCGGTATGAAACCAAAGGACAAACTTGATCTATGTGTTTGCCACAGAGCCACTTTGGTTACAAAGCCAGGGGATCTGTGGTTGCACTCCAATAATGCTGAACTCGTTATAGTGGTTATGAAATATAAACAACTCATATTTCTGGCATTTCTTGAGAAGAGTCTTTTGAAACAGAAAATTCCATCCCATCCACCATAATTTAATGTGGTTTTAATTCTTTTATTGCAAAAAGTCAAATAAAGGGCTGAACTGTCTAATTACTCAGTAACTATTTGAGGCAATAGCCAGGTTTCTAGCAGCAAGGTAAAAACAAAACCTTTTTTCAAAACTTTTTTTTCTGTCTTTTTGGATGCCGCTGTTGCTGCACCCTGTCAGTCGGCTGCTTGTAAGAAGGCTTCTTTACAATTTTAGTGTTTAAAGAAAAGACAAATATGGCTGTTTCGAAATACTTGTTGTCAGCACAGGCAGTCATGGGGTGCCCATGCTTGATCTACGGGTCAGTTAAATAGGCAGACAAGGGTTAAGGAAAAGTTCAGCTCATGTGCTGACAGCCAATTTGGCAACCCACCAGGAGTCAAATCTGGCAACACGCCCATCAAACCCCAGAGGAGCCTGCTTTCTGCTGTGTGTCTGACAGGCAGTGTGAGTCAAAGGGTGGGGGAAATACCAAGCACAACAACAACAAAAAAAAAGACCAAAGACCCTCCTAAACAGAAGGAAAAAGCACTGAAAGAACAAAGAGGGAAAAGGTGTTTTGCAATCGGGACGTGAAGGCTAATATTTTCCAAGTGTTTTTATTTATAAAGCATTTTTAACAAGCATACAAGCGGTGAGAGGAAAACTAATAAAAGCCAGGATGTGTGAAGTAACAGTAGCAAAGGCTGCTGCTGCAAGTTTGTGTGGTCCTCATCAGCAAAACTCTACCAACAATTATTGGTGTTGGTGTTAGCACAGACTTAGAAAGAGGGTAAGATTCATATGTGGTAATAATAAAATGCAGGACAGACAAAGAATAGAAGAGAAAACAAAAAGAGATAAGGAGCGACAGACAGAATTATGCTGATTAGGCAGGCGGCAGGCCGACCGTTACGGAGACAAAAGGGGCTTGACTCAGTCTGGCTTTGTGCCGTCTACAGCTGGGAGCTGTCAAACAAACACACACACCCACACGCACAAACACACACACAGAGTAAGCCTACCGTTACTCTAAACTCATTCCTCCTTATCTGGGTTCACATCAATGCATCAACCATTCACAAACTTCACAAAGCTGGACTGAGATCAGCTTTAATTTACTAATAAGCTCACGTAAACATACAAGTTCAGGCTCATTCCTGTCTGCGGCCTCGCTCCATGCTGCTGGCTGACTTTCCTCCTTCCCGATCCAAGAAGATCTTCCACAGCCAATGATCCTTAGAGGAGGACTTAAGGGCGCAGCTGAGATCAGATCCTGGATGTGCTGCCTGCCAGCCGTTACATGCTGGGATTATAAGGAACATTACACACAAACTGCAGGTGTAATAGCAAGCAAACAAAGTAATGAAGGCAAAGAGGGAGTTCATATGATTAACAACTTTAAAAGCTGCAAAACGGTCCTCAATCCCCCTCTTTATGTCCGCCCTCTGTGTACGGTTCATCTAACGTTGATTTTTTTTCTTTACAATAAATCTCCCTAAAACGCCCCAAAAAACAGATCAGTTTCAACATTTTCCCTCTTTCTGGACCTCTCTCTTCCTCATTATATGCTTCCTTTGTTCCCACACAGTCTCTCAATTCGGGGGAGGAACATAAACTCTCGGCCCACCTCGGACTCCGAGCCAAAGGCCACTGGTTGCGACCACCCGCCCACCCACAGCGCAGTAGGAGCAGCAGGGTTTTCCATGCGAGTCTCTGTGAGCACGTTTCCTTGCAGCTGCCCTTCTTCACGCCCGACTGCATGCATGTACCTGTGCTGGCTTACAGGTGTGCATCTGTATCTCCCTACAGGCGTCTGTGTGTCTGGTTGCGCAGTCCGCAGAGGGAAATCTGTGCAGTTGTTTGTGTAAGCTCTGCTCCCACCATAATAACAGCACGCACAGGTCGTCGTTACAGGCTGGAAAAAAATCATTGTTTTACTTTAATAAAATAGTGGAGACTGAAATTACAGCCCTCTCAGATTGGCATTGTGTGTTTTTCATTGTATCTCAGGTTCCGCCGGTTTGTTGGCCTCCTGCAGGGCACCATACTGTTTTCAAATCAGCTCAGATTTCTGGAATTGTTGGGAAGAAAACATCTATTAGAGGTGGGTTGACATATCTGTTATTCATGGATAATCTTTGCTTAGAGGAGCAGATGAACAATGAAAACCATCTTTCCACCTTAACTAAGATTTTGCTTGTTCCACTGAACCTAATTCAAAGTTGAATGTCTTTTTTGTTATTAGTGGAAGCTATTTATGTGTTTTTCCAAATGTTATTCAAACTAATAACAGAGAAAAAGGCAAAATAGTTACCTCCAGATTACTTGGAGGTAACTGGAGGTCGGAAGTGATGTTCCGATCAGTTTGGCAGATGAAAATCGGACAATTTTTCCCCAAATATTCCTTCCAATTTACTTAGAAACTGAAAACCTCCTTTTCTTATGTCACTAAATTCTTCAACAAATGCATTTTACTTGATGTGCTTCTTGTTTTGAGATTAGTAAAAATCAGATACAGGTCAGAAAACGTGCTTTAATGTATAAATTGAATAATTCAACATCTTTTTTTATCATTTTTTTAAAAACACAACCACTACTCTTAATGAACCTGCAGCTTTTTCTTTTCTTTCATGTGGAATGTTGGTACATTTAATTGTTAAGTTTGTTTTCTAGAACATCTAAGCCAGAATCAATAGGTTCGAACTCCAAGGAAAGCCAGAAATCGGTATCACTTAAGAAAAGCCCGATCAGTGCAGCTAATCATAGTTAAGGCTAATTCCTCAAGTAAAAAAAAACTCCATGCAACATGAAAGAAGAAGTTGTCATAATGAGCATGAATCCTTAGCAATCAGAATACCCCCAAAAACACTGCATTCCAGTCAATCATTTGCAGTATTGATATTACACAAACCAATATTGTGATGGTCGTCTATTTGTGATTTATTGTGGATACTTCTAGGAATCCTGCAACATCCATTTGGCTCATTTATGTTTTATCCTCTTACTCAAATGCTCATTTAATTAGCTGGTAACACCAGAGTTAGTAAAATGTGGGGGATGAGAGCAGTTCCTATGGTACCAACAACACTGAAGCGGACAAGCAGACACATGCAAACACACACTTTGATTAATTTTAAGGGGATTAAAAACCCTGAAGACACTTTTGAGGTAAAAACATCCATCAGTCAATGAAACTATTTTCCCCTAATTATGGAGGAAAAAAATGATCTGTCTCACACACATTCTGACAGATAACTGGAAAATAGTTATGAAATAAAATCTTTACTTTTCGGTTGCAAACCTATGATAAGCTAATAAAAAAACTAAACAGAACAAAGTAGAGTTAAACTGATCTTAAATAAGTGGAACACTGAAAAAGAGATACATATATTTACATACAGTCATATGAAGAGCACATATTACTTGTTTGTCCAATTAGGAAAACAGAAAACAAGCAACCCAAACAGGCAATGACGTCACAGACCTGTGAAAAACAGAAGAAAAAAAACAGGATACCCACTCAACACCTTCCTGACCCCCCATGCATTGCCCAGATGTTTAGGGTCTCAGAGGTGAGGTTTCCACTTCCTTAAGAAAAAACACTTCTTTTCCCCATGTGAAAATAATGAGATGGGCAGTAAATCTTAGGATCCCAGTGACAAGTCAGACCTGTTGGACAAGTCAGCTGGAGCTCGAGACTGCCGGCGGGAGAGGGAGACTTGAAGACGATCAGTGTGAAGAGGGGTGATGTGGGTCATAGGGGTGTGAGAGCGGGTCAGAGCACTGCAGCGAGGAAGCGTTTTATGACTCAGCATAAATAACAGATTCTCTCTGGGCAACTCCTAAAGGCTTTCCAAATGTACCCGACGTTAAAGATAAATGACCTGACAGATAACAGGTTTTATTTTAGTTTTTGTTACCATGTCAGTGAAGACACCAAACGGGTAATTTCCAGTTCACGGTACTTGACTATATTCCTAAAAAGGCACAACATCCTCTTTATGGTCTCTTAATTATTCTGAATAGATAGAAAATCAGCTCGGAAGCTGGGCAGTCACCACCGAAGCATCTGGGAACTTTAAAGCATAAATTACAGAGTTTCTATTATTTCTTTAACATCTGGATTTCTACAAAGAGAAAAACATCCTGATTCAAAAGAGTGCACTGCAGAGTGTGAGTGGGTAGTCTCTCAGGACTACAGAGAGTCAGACAAATAAAGCACTTACCTATTGAGATGTGGAGGAAGGGTCAAAGAGAGGTCAGATGAAAGCAGGGTGAAGATCATGTGGAGAGAAAACAAAATAATATCTATGTTTATTTGGCAGGTGCATTTGTTCAAATAAATCTGTGTGTGCTTTTGAACTTGACAGGAGATAAATGTCACTGCAAACTGAGGCAAGGCTAACCTAAGTGTGTTACAGAAAAAGCTAAGAAAATACATTTAAAAAACTCAAAACTTTACTTAAAAGGAAAAATATGTAAAATAAAAAAAGAAAAGGAAAGGAAAGAAAAAGGCAAAACATAATTTTAAAACAGATAAACGGAGCTTCAACTTAACTGACAATGATCAGGTAAAAGTTCAAAACCAAAAACATTTTAGTGTCTGATCCACAAGATTTTACAAGATTTGTAGTTTAATTTCACATTTTCATTTAAACTTTTTTTTTTTTTTTCAAATTAGCATTAGCAAAATTAGCAATTAAACAATTGGTTATTAAACATGTAGACTATTATTGTTGGCAAGTATCACATCCCTGGCTCCAACCCCGGTTTTAACCATGTGACCTGATGTGTACCAAAGAGAAGCAGCAAAAGCAAATGAGGTGGATTAGCTGTGCTTCAGTCAGAGGACTCATCAGATTTGCTACAAGACTGACTGCTACTGGAGTCATTGTCATAAAAATACTACCACTGTCATCTAACCTCTTATTCACACAGTGATGGACACCTTGTGTGTGTTTTTTCTTTACAAGTCACATTTGTAAACTATACATGAAATCAATGCAACAGCATGAGCTGCGTTTCTAAATCTAATTGGACAGTAGCAACACAGCAAGCAGTCGGCACATACAGAAATACAAACTCCCGGATGTGAAATATGATCTCTGAGTCAAGCCTTCTGTGTGCAAAAGTTAAATAGTTCATGATGTCAAGGCTTATACAAGCTACATTGATGCTGGAAACCAACTGACGTGACACAACTCTTAAATATTCAGTAATTCAAGAGTGAGGAAGAGGAAAGGTGAGATGTTTCAACTTTTGGTATTCTCCCTATATGTTTATTTAAAAATAAAACAAAGCGATAAAACAAAATGTCGCTGATCGAGCATTCTGGAGAAATGACTGTTCATGCCCACAGGAAAACACTATACGTAGCAAAGGAAAGAAAAATTACCATAATTTTAAAAAAGAAAAATATCAAAAACAAAGTGATCACCAAGGTGAATTCAAAAAAGAAATATCAACCTGATTGTAAACACCTAAGCCAGTTATAAGCTAAAACAGAAACTAGTCACGTGTGAAAGGTTGCAAAAAGAAAATAAAAAAGGGTTGTTGAATACAATCATCACCTCAGATGTGTGGACAGTCGACTGGAGAAACTGGTAAAGCATTATGAGTGTGTTTGGGGGTGGGTGTGTGTGTGTGTGTGTGTGTGTGTGAACAGGACAAAGATGAAAAGTCCCCGGGGGTTTGATACGGATCATTTGAACTCTTCCTGCTGCTACAATGAGACATGACTACTGCTCAGCTGAGTTATCCTTCCAGATGAATCTATGTCAGCCAAATGGACAATTAAAACGCTTGCTTTTCACAATTGGTCATATAATAGTGGCAAATATTATAAAAGAGGACACAGAAAATAATTCTCTTTGAATTTGTTCACAATTGTGGTTCATAGATTTGATTTTTCAAATCAGATAGAAATGTGGTCACTATCTGCCACAGTGTGCGGTTGCCAGGGTGACATAAGGAGGCCTGTTAGTCAAGTTTAATGGGACCTCCAGCCCCTTTGAGATATCAAGTTAGGTGATGCCATTTCATGCAGTGATAAAGGGGTCATTAAGGAGCATGTGCAAACAGAAGTATGTATCTTTCCCTCATTTCTGCACATTTTATCAGAGGACTTTATAACAATGATTGTCTAATTAATCTTCATACAAATACAGTCAGTTCATGATAACATTTGTAGAATGCTAATATATAGGAAAGAACAGGGATCACATAACAAGAGTTGTGACCTGCAAGTGAACAATGTTCAGCTTGACCAGCCTGATTGGTCAGAAACTCAAAAATAAAAATCTTTTTTTAAACAATCAACAAACCATAAGTAACCATTAACAGGTCACAAAAAGCCCAGCACTCTTCAGGGCAGAAGAAGTCACTGTCTAAAGAAGATCTATAGTTTGCCATTTTAGTATCAGCAAGGTGATTCTGCTTTATTCTTCAGAGATTTCAGCCGTTATCTAAATGCTCAGCATGCACACATTTGGAAATCTCAAAGTCAACATCCTACATTCTCTAAAGAAAGGTAATACAAACAGACGATGTTTATAATTAATAATGCTGACAAATCAAACTGTGTCAATTGTTTCTTAGTGCATCTGCACCTTTAACATCTGATATCTTAGGATTTGACAAATATTGCATATTCAGCCTCTTGCACACACTACTCAGTACTTGCAGCTGTGAGAATGATCTCCCATTGGATGCTGTATGCATTAAAAAGCAAGTCTGAAAAGTATTTATAAATGGAGCTTCACACTTCTCTGTCTTTAATGTTAAAAGAATAGAAATACACAAAGGACCATCACTTTTGACACGAATTTGCTCCACAGCTGAATTTCATCTATTAAGACAAGAGCAATGAAAAGACCGTCTTCCAGTCAGCTGGTCTGGACTTCTTTCAACTCTGTCCTGACCTTGTCCAGCCTGCACACCGCCAGCCTGAACAATGCAAGCTCAGATCCCACACTGCAGCACCTGCTGATCACCATCGGCTTTTTATCCGGCTTCCTCTCCCAGTCCACACATTTTTGTTCTTTACCTCCTTGTCTCACTCTCTCAGTAGTTTCAGTCTCCCCACAGAACTCACACCACGTCCCTGGCAAAGATTGCTTCATATTTTAACAATGTGTTCTATTAGGTAATGTTTTATTATGCAAGTATTTGCCAAGATGCTCATCCAAAGAAACACATGCACAAAGATGCGTACCTGTATAGGAGGTCTTCTTCTGCTTTTGGGATGAAATCCTACTTGCTTTCAAAGGCATGTTACCTGATAGCTGCACATAACACTGACAGGACGACTTCAATTTAAAGGCTACACACGAATCAGCAGGCATTCTCTGCACTGCCTCAGTGCATGTGTGAAGACCCCACACACTCGCTGACCAATCAAAAACCTGTTATGAAGAAAGAAGAGGGGGTGTACGGCGAGTGGTGAATTCATAGGAGCCCCTAATGATGACCCCCTGCAAAACTCAGGGTTGCTGCAATAATGTGGTCACTATCTGCCACAGTGTGCGGTTGCCAGGGTGACATAAGGCGGCCTGTTAGTCAAGTTTAATGGGACCTCCGGCCCCTTTGAGATATCAAGTTGGGGGTCAATGGCAAATACTTCAGGGTTCTTTGAAGAACTAAGCTGCAGAACAATACAGCCTGATGCATGGGCAGGTTTCATTTGATGTGTATTGGCTTTGTGAGAGTGAACCTGGCCAGTACTTTGCCTCCTTATATGTACTGGGAAAAGAAAAAAAAAGTTGTGTTTTCCAAAACTCATTGCCCTTGAGGTTTTGTCACATTAAAACCAAAGTGACAAACACAAAGCAGTGTGAAGTGAAAGACAAACTACAGCTTAGAATACGTTTTTCACTCAGATCTAAAAGCACATCAGATCTGATGTGCTTTTTTTTTTATTTGGCCCCCTAAAATCAATACGTCATCAAACCTTTTTCTGAAATCACACCTGCAAGTCTTTTGAGATTTGTCTCAATTGGCTGTAACTAAATTTTTTGCCCTTTATTCTCTGTAAAGTGCCTCAAGCTTAGTGAGATTGGATGGTTTGCCTCTAAATACACCCATACATTCATTTTTAAGTTTTGCCACAAATTCTCTTTTGGATTTATTTTAAAACGTTTACTATGCCATTCCAACACACCCTTCAAACTAAATCTGGGATCTCAAACTCCAGTACTTCAGGGCCAGTGTTCTGTAACTTTTAGATGTTAAACAAAAAAATTAAGTAATAAGCAGGACTCTGCAGAAACTGAGGTAATTCAATGATCTGAGTCATCTCTAATGGTGCCTTAACAGTGATAGTTTTCTTACATGTAGCGTTTTCCAAGCAGTCCAACAACTTCAAAATTTATCTAATTTGACCAGAAAGCCTTCTTCTACGTTTCTGCTGTTTCTTCTAATGTGACTTAGAACATCGCAAACGAGACTCCTCAAGGTTTTTCATCCAACAGTGCATCGCTAATTGTGTTCCTGTCAACAGATTTTCCCACCTAATCTGTTTTTTCCTGCAACTCATCCAAGTTGTCATGCATCTCCTGCCTATTTCTGTCAGCTTAGGTGGACGGTCAGGCTCTTTTTAGGCTTGTAGTTGTGTTATCCTCAAATTAGGCTTCTTGGGACTTTCTAAGCATTGGATATTGTTTCATAACCAAATCCTGCTTTTAAACTTCTGCTCTGTTTCCAGGTTGATCTGTCTGCTAAGTCAGTGGTCCCCAACCCCCGGGCCGCGGACCGGTACTATTTGAGTCTGGATCTTTTACTTTCAAAATCCTTTAACCGGATTTTCTCGGTTACGTCTTGCGCGCCAACATTGAGCCAACAAGCAGCAAAATGAGCAAGAAACAGATCAGATGTCTTTGGAAAGTTTCTTTGCGAAGGGGAACAGGCCCAGAGACATGAGAATGGATTTATCCCGGTAGGTGATTACCACATTCCAAGCCCGCCCTGCATGATATGGTGACCGGCTCTTTAATGAGGCAATGAAGCCTTCAAACTGCTTCGCCACGTAGAGACCAAGCACCATGTGCATAAGCAACACTTTGGGTGTCATTGTCGCTCATCATTCCCAGATGGGACCGTCTCGTTGCAGAGAAACAAGCTCAGGGCTCCCATTAGTCGTTATTGTGAGTTAAAATTTTCACAAAAGTAAAATGTTCGTTTTTGTGGCGCATCTGTGTCTTATTTTGAAGGGATATGTAAACGTTACCATAGCAACCAGAGTCAGAGAGCATGAGAGGAGTACAGTTTGTGAGTTTTAGGTTTGGTTCACACGGCATGATTTAAGGATTGTCGGCCGATTTTCCAAATCTCTGTGACCACAGACGACAAAAAAAAAGGCTTTAGTGGGAACACCAACATGCAGAAGCATTATCTGATGGTTCCTCCCCCACGGGCAACAGCAAAATTGCAAAGTCTTGACCGGTCCGCAGCAATAAAAAGGTTGGGGACCACTGTGCTAAGTATTTTTCTCAACTATACTGTTTGTGTTATTCTATTAGATAAATTTCTAATAAACTAGATTCCAGGTTGCAATTGTAATGTGACAAAATACTTCAGCACAAACTGCATGTCCACATCTCCATCTCATCCTACAGGACAACAGCTCCATCCGTAATGAGACAATGCAATTGGCTCATACAGCTCCACATCCATCTTGAAGACTGTCATTTCAGGTTTGCCTCTAAATGCCGTCAGCTCCATCCTTTGTTTAAAAGGTAATTACGCATGTGACCAACGTTTAGCACCGGTTGTTTTTTATGGTTTGCTTTAATCACAACCTGCGATGCTCTGCGGAAGCCTCTCGGCTAACCCTTCCCACAGACAAATCCATCACCGCTGCTCTCGTTTTCCGATCCAGCAGGAAACAACTGCAAGAGACGTGTCACATCCTGTTGCTGGACATGGTGACAATCACAAAGAACAATCTGAGGGGCGCAATTGGATGAGGCAGCTGTCTGATTAAGAGCACTTTTCCTCTGAGCTCCGAGCGTAGTGTCTGGGGAAAGAGGATGGCGGCAGGGGCAGGAAGTAGAACAGGATATAGTTGACAGCGCCATCTCCCACAGGATGCTGGGACTTGCAGGGTTGACAAAGGAGTAGTTCACGAGGAATAGGCTGGAGGTAGACGAGGTTAAATCTAAATACCAAAAAAAAAAAAAACAATGAAAACAAGTGATCAGTTTTAAAGAGATATGCTGAAAAGGAGCGCACCAATCCACAAATCATTCAGTTACACCATGCTCCACTAATATTGTCAAAAATAAATAAGAGCACAGTTGTGTTAGAGTAAGACCAGATGGATTTTTTTTCACTTGCAAAGTATACTTAAAGTTTTCTTAAGGTTTTAAATGTTACTGAAGAACTTGGTTCTCCAAACCAAGACTTTCTTCACTAAATTTACCTCTAAATGCATCATTCTCCTTCCATTTTCCTCCATTATTGCACTGTTAGAAACAATGAAACAATCTGGTTTGTGTTTGAGGAAAAAAGCTGAGATCTTAACTTAACTGAGACACAAAAAAGCTGTGTCTTGCTTTTTTTCTAAAAATCCTTCAGACTGTGCAATAAATCTGTCAGCATTTTCAGACAGAGGACTCCAAACGTTGCTTTTCTGAAAAGTTTAGACATAATTGTGCTCTATTCGATTGTTTCTCAGGGACAAATCACTAACAACATGCAGAAGGATGCTCCTTTTATGATCCATTGCTCATTGATCATTCTGTCTGCATGCTTAATTTTATGATTTTCACTAGAACAATAAACTGGCAACATAAAAAAGCAGGATTTATCTGTTCTCTAAAAGGCTTCATTTCTGTAGTCAGAGAAACAAATAACTCTGTTTCTATGCATGCATCCATCACTGAATCCAGCATTTAATTTAAATGTATAATCAGCCCATTTTGGTAAAAAGGTGCATCTATGTTGAAGTTCTAGTAGTCCAACCTCTTCATAGCACAGGGATCACTTGTCCGTAATAACATCCATAAATCGTGGATATGCATTGGAATCACCAAACTGAGCTAAGTGTAAGTTCTGTAAGTTCTTAGTAAGTTCTGTATAGAATGGTGGTATAAAGTGAGTCAATTACATTCTACGTCTTGAATATTAAATGGATCCGTTTGTCTTATAAAGAGCCTTAAGATGAAATTTGATATAAATTGACACCATATAAACAAACTGAATTAAATCAAATGTCATGTGTCATGCATTCATTTATTGGCTCTTTATTTGATGTGCTGCAGAAACATGTCACTGTGTGTGCTTTTGGTGCCAGGTAGCATCAATCACATAGATGACATCACACACAAAAAAAAAATTATGTAAACGTCTGCCAGCCTGCTTTATGGGTATTAATTATTTTATGTAATATTTTACAAACCTAATTCACAATGCAGACAGAGCAATAACAATTAAATGCACCTAACACCAAAACATTTAGACTAACGCCACTTATCGATGTGACTGACATTATCTGCAAACACCTGATAAAGAACACATTCATCAGCAGAAAATAGCTTCACATTTTTGTGGTATGATTAGACAATGGGACATATTCACCAGGAGAAATGGGGTTCATATTTCTAGGATTTCATAAACACATAGTGTCAGAGACTCATTGTTTCAGAGTTAAAGTTCACCATTTATTTATGGTAAATATGTTTACATTGGACAAGCTTTAAAGTAAAAAAAAAAAAGGACAAGAAAAACAGATTGGAAGAAGAATGAATGGGAGGAATGAGATGTGAAAAGAGGGAAGGACACGAAAAAAGAAATTCAGGAAGGACATAAGGAAGAAAAGGGATAAGGAAACAAGAAAGGAAAGAAAAGAGATTAGAAGGAACAGAAAAGGGTACAAAGAAGAGACGAAAGAAGGGCACAAGTAAGTGAGAGAGAGAAGAATGGAAGAACTCAAAGATAAAAATGGAGGAAGGTCACACGAAGTGAAGTAAAGAAAGTGGAAGACAAGGAAGGAAAGAAAAGGAGTGAATAAAAGAAAGAATAAATGGAGTCAGGATAAAAATATTGAAACAAAAAAGGGATGGCAGTAAGGGCTCAAGGAACAAAGAAAGAAAAGAAGGAATGACCGCACAGAAGAATGAAGGGAATTGAGGAAAGTGGGATGAATTTGAGGAAGTTAGAATGGAAGAACACATGGCAAAAAGAAAAGGAAGGAATGAGGGAGATAAGAAATGAGTAAAGTAGAGAGGAGAAAGAATGGAAAGACAAAAAACAAAGAAAGAACAAGGGGGAAAAAGATTTATACATTGGAATAGAGTCTAGAAATGCAAACCTTATTTTTCACACTTGTTTTCTTTTTCCCTACTTTTTCAGACCTGGAAAGTACTGAAATCAAATTCTTCAGTTTTCAAGAGACTGTAGGAACTCTGCATCAACGAGAAGTGAAGCCCAGTTTGAAAAACTAACCATAAAGTTACCACTTTGTAGCATCATTAGAAATTTGACAAGATTCAAGTAATAAGAAAATTAGCATTTTGCTATATCCGGTGTATTTAAGGCAATATTGTACATTTACTAATGCACTATCCCATTCCAATACAATCAATTCAATTGTCTCCAACTGACCAATGTAGACAGAGTCAGCTCCAAAGAATCCAGTATGTTAGTGTGTGTATGTGCTTTGTGGTTATACTACATTTCATGCTGACTGGGGCATGCACTGGGCTCATGCAGACTTGAAGTCACACAATGGGCTTCTGTGTGAGACTGTGTGATGGCGAGAAAAGATAAAAAAAAAAAAAAGCCAAGGGAGAGGACGGAGTCGACTTTGTAGGTCAAAACAATTAAACATGCAGAGGTTAACTGTAAGAAGGGTCAGACTTCTATTTACAAAAATTGCCTTTTGTTTTGAAGTGGTAATCAAATTAAAGCTCTTATGTGAGGAATTACAGAAATAGACAATGACCTGTCAACAAAATTACATTTTTGTGGACGATAAAAAAAAGGGTCAGAAGAAATATTGGGGCTGCGACCTTTAATTGCTTAACCGCACATGTGGCAAAACAGTCAGCTACACCCAAAGTACTCCACCCATTCTGTCAGCAAACTGGAAACTATTGGGGTCGTGGCCAAACCACACATTGCTCTGTTGCTTCAAACCAAACGATGAATATGAACCCCAAGTTGGGGAAGCCATAAGCTAAAACAAAGAGACCGAGCAGAGCAGAGAGGAAAGCTGCTTAGGACTCCAATATCACCTCCTTCCCTCTCATCCCCAGTGCAGCCCACAACCACATGAAAGGACAACTGGGTTGGGTTTCCACATGAGGAAGAGACAGGGGTGTATGGATGTGTGCATAGACAGCTTAGATGGTTATGAGGAGGTCCCTCTGACCTTATGGCCTCAGTCTTAAGAAGTAGAAAACAGCTGTTTTCCTGAAGACCTTCTCAGTTTCTCCAACACACACAGACACTCATCCCTGACCAATTAAGAACCTACCCAGACCATTAGTGGCTGTTTACCATACACTCCCTGCTTTGCCTTTCCTCCCTCATAATCCCCATGTGTTGCTTAATTTGGATGTCAACTCTCCATCAGGTAAATGCAAAACATTGGCAGGTTTTACTTCTGCTTTAGCTTTAAAAAAGTAAAACTGGGGATGGGCCACATAAACCCATTTTGCCTTAATGTTTAGTAGCATTTATTGATGTGATGATAAAATGGTAAAAACAAAAAAAAAAAACTTCAGTCTTTTGGTAATAAATCATTGCTGCCAAAAGTTAGAGCCCTGAAACATTTTAGCATACATTGCTAAAAAACAAGGGCAATAGCTGAAATGTAAGTATTAGACATTTTATACTAGAAAAAGAAAAAAACAATGTTTAAGAGCAAATTGTTGGGAGTCATCTGATTTTTTGCGCAAATGCTGTAAAAGAAGGGTTTACTCCTTTATTCAGAGACTAGAGTTCCTCATTTCACATCTACTCCTTGAACTCCTTCATATTTGTCATTTCAACAGCAGAAACTTGCACAAGGTAGTTCATCAAAGTATTTATCCAAGGATGATGGAAGAAATAGTCTGCCACTTTTTTCTAGATTACTTGCAAAAAATATATCTAAAAACTAGAAATCCACTTCTTTCCATTTGCAATATGTACTTTGTGTTGGTCTGTTGCATTAAATCTCAACAAAATACATGGAAGTTCATGGCTTGTACTGGTTTGTTACATGACACTTTGGCCATTTGCCTTTCAGGACACTATATTAGGAATGTAGCAGTATTTTCAGTATGTTGCAAGATCTTAGTTAAGAATGTCTGTTTTTGTGCTCATCATGACATTTTTCTTATGTGACGATGCTGATCTGCTGAAGGGAATGAGAAACTGTTTTTTTCCCTCTCTGACAAATGCAAAATCTGCTCTTTAAAAAGACACAAAAAAGGACAACACGGAAAGGGGATTAATCTCTCTGTGGAGATGAGTCAGAGTGAACATGGGGCAGAGAGGTGGACATCCCAATAGCCTGTGTCTGTTTTGCACGTGAGAATAACAATGAGAAATCAGGAAATAACCACCACAAGTGTGTTTTCAGACACACCTAAAGATTATGGTCTGCTTTCATCAATATGAAGGTTACACCCTGAGGTTAAATAAGCTTCTGTAATGTTTTTATTTTATTAATGTGAGCATTTCAGTTCGGTAAACAATTAAAGACAAAGAGTGAGAAAATACAGCGGACAAAACTGATAGAAAACGGCAGAAACACAAACAAAGACCAGATTTGTACATAAAATATAGATAAAACAGAAAGATTGATGGATTTGCCTTTTCCTCTCAGCCCTGGGGGATCTGACATTTCCATCCAGACTACTCATCACTGCCTCGCTTTTCCTACAACAAAGAGCCTTAGTCTCATCTCCAGACTTGCAAGGTCTCAGAGGGGGCACAGCATTGCTCCCCAAAGAACAAGAGATCTCACTTGGATCATTACCTGCCTAGCTAACCCAATCTCATTCAGGACCTTAGAGTCTCTAGAATGAGTTTCTTCAACCGTCCCAGGAGGATGAAGGCAGAGTGAGGCCTGTAAACCTGGAGATGTAGCTGATCGGGCAGATTCAGTTCAGTGTTAGCAGACTTTAGAGCCACACTGTTGGGGCTGAGGGTGTTTAAGTGTAGAAGGGGCATGGTGGGGGATTTCTTTTATGTGGTGCGGCCTTGTTAGCAGCTTTGGGGCCCCACTCAGGCTACTGGATCAAACGAAGGAGGGAGGTGTGTGTGGAACTGTGTGTGTCGGAAACATAGAATTAAGAATCTAAAGAAGAAGAAAGGCTTTTTCCCCACAAATATTTCTTTTAACAGAATTAACCTCCAATTTTCTGGCTAATCCTTGCTTTTTCCCACTATTATATTGCAGACATTAAATTTAAAGTTTTACAGACTCAAATTAGTCGTGTTCTCAGGCCAATTGTGGCCAAAATTTTTGAATTTACAGCAGATGTTCAATAGGGATTAGCCTTAAACTAGGGTAGTTAGGATAGATCAATGGATGGTTGGACAGATAAAGCCAAGTTAGAGAAAATGTTGACTGAGATTATAAATTAATCTTAAACATCATATTGGGGAAGCACGGAAACTTAACACACACAGAACCAGAACACAGGAAATTGCTTTCAGCTAGAAACCATCAGAGCCAGCAGTAAATCCAACATGAGTGAAACTATCCAATGAAACAGCAAAAATGACGCGACTGACAATAGTTACCTGATACGCCGGTACCACAGATGCACATTATGTCCTGCAGCCTGAAGCTGGTCCTTCAGTTCCTCGTGACTCATAATCCAGTGTGCAAATAAACATGCCAAACATAACAAGGTAAATGCATCGACCTAACAATGAAAGCTTTGGTGTTCCAACCATTGATTGAGAAGCCTATAGATTACTAACGAATACTAACAAAAACAAACAAATATAATTGCAACAACCGGTTCCTGTGCAACTTAGCTGGCAGTGACCTCAATACTTAAGCTTGTGGCCCAAAGTAGGGCTGGGGGATATGAGAAAAATTTAATATCCTAATAAAAAATTTTTTGCTATATCACAATACACGATATGTATCACGATATTCTTAAATGAGCTCCAATGTTATTTTAAACTATAGATCCCTTGCAGCATGATGTCACCCACGCACGTTCCGCCCCCATTTCCCTGCTAGACTTAAATGTAAGCTCATATAAAAAGGGATTCAGTATTTTGCTATGAACTGTCTACACTGACTAGATAACAAGGTGAGAAATAAGTTTTAACTAAGAACAAAAATAGCGAGGGAGAGGGAAGTAGGTCTATTATGCTTGACTTTGACAAACTTAACAAATAGATGTGCTGTGGAATAAGGTGTGTTTTGGACAGATCATCAGTAAAACAGGTGTTTAAATTAGCTAATCAACCACTGTTGTGTTAGAGTAGCTAATAGCAGTGGTGGCTAATCTGCTAATCACAGTGACCGCTTATTAATAAACGCAAAATACAAATCAAGCTTAAAAACCCAAAACTGTAACGAACTGAATGTTCTGCTCTATATGGGGATAATGTTTGAGTGTTTTTGGTGCTGAATCCTGATACATAAAACTGTGTTATTTTTCACATTGCACAGCACTAAATGAATCATACCTACGTCTCCAGGTTTCACTTTAATGGACTAGTTCTACCGCGGCAGCGTGGCTATGAACGGCATGTAAAACAATAGCCTCATTAGGTGATGAAATAAATTTGTCGTACAACCTTTTGTGGCAATAGTTTTGTAACATGTTTCGCAAATTACCTCATTTTGTTCGATATCCTCCATATAAAATCCAAACCACTGCCAAATTTTTGATCCAGCGCTGTTTCTCTTCAGAACTACACTAGTTCATCTGATTGGTCTTCAGCTACCGTCTCATTCACAGCTCGCCTCAAACTCTCAAACATGTTGGTAGAAAATTTTCAGGTTGGGGGGGAGGGTGTCGGATAAATCATACTCGCAGTGAATTTGATGGCGAAAGTTTATAATTTGAACGACTATTTATGCTCGATAGTTACGATATAGCCATTTTAACTATCATAAATTTAAAATATTGCGATACATCGAGTATACTCGATGCATCGCCCAGCCCCAGCCCAAAGCTTTGCCTATTTTCAAATTAAACCCCTTTCTCATCTTGGAAAGCAGCATCTCGACACTCGGATTTGTGATGGGAATGCCACCAGTCTCCAAAACATCTTTTTTTCCCCCTCCTTTCTTTTAAATCTGGCATCCTCAGAATGTTTAGACAAGAAAAAACCTCAATGACTGGCACAGAGGAGAAAACTCAAGCCAACAACAACAGCAGAAAAAGCTCAGACAGACCCCAATATATTCAGAGGATATGGTTTGTAGAGGAAGCACTGAAGTCAACATTTACAACAGCCTAAAGCAACATGGAATTACTCATATCCATCATTACATCCTTCCACAGCCATAATTCCTATAAACCAACAGGTAAGACATCTGCAGATATATATACGCTTGGTTTCCCATCAGCTATTGCTGTCTGATCTTTTCGCTCTTTTCTGCTTCCAATAATGGCTGTTCAGACTCCAACAGGGATTAAGAAGATTAAATCACTCTGTAGTTATATGAAATTAACCTCAACATAATCCCCACCATTGACTCTGAAAGTTTAGTTTTACTGTGCCTGTGTACTTAGGAGAGGACCTCTCTGCTAAGTACACAGGCAAATGCTGGATTTCACAAGAAGCTCACTCTTCACAGGTTAACAGCATATTATAACACACTTGTTTGAAAAATCGTTCTACTGAAAAGTTCTGGGAACGGTTTTTCAGAAAAACACTTGTACAAAATCCCCAGTTTTACAGGGTTAAAGGATGTTAAGATCGGCAACTTTCTGCAGAGTCACCAGCTAAAGAACTCAAAAGTTTCTGTTTAATAAACCAATGGATGGATCTAGGTTTCCAGGTTGCCACCTAAAAACTTTGTCAGACGTGAAGTGTGCAGATGAGATTATGGCCAGGGTTAAGGGGTTAAGTTCCAGGTAAAGATAATCTTAATGCTGCAGAGTACCGATGGGAAAAGGTTTGGTCATGGCCTCTTTCTGTTGTAACATGACTGTGGAGGAGCTCTGACCTCAATTTGAGAAAGCACCTTAAGGATGAATCAGAATAGCGACTGTGAGGCAAGCCTTTTCGTCCCGCATCAGTGCTTAACCCCATCCCTTAAAGACAGTTTCCTAAAAGAGTCTAAGCTGTTACAGCTGCAAAGTGTGTGTCAAACTTTAAATTTCATTAAAGTTTGTGTGTGTATAAAGGAAAGCGGCCAAATACTTTCAATGCATCTCTGTAGATCATATTTATACGGGGTGTTAATTCTTCGTCCTTCACTGGTAACTTTCACTACACGTTTTACTGAATGCTGCCATACCGAACAAACACTTTTTATATAAAAGATGATGCCTTCTGTACAGTAGTGTCCTCTTATAGGTTAAGGGACATTAATTGTATTCCGATCTACATTCACAAGTAAAAAAAAAGAAAGAAAAAAAAAGAAGAATATTTCTAATTTTTAAAGTTTCAACTCCTGCCAATCAGCTCTGGTTCAGGAATTTTTACTCCACTTATCTCATAAGGAAAAAAAATAAATAAATAAAAAACAACTAATTCTACTTCTGCCATACTATGTTGTTGATTTTCTGTCACTGTGAATTTTTTGTCTAATTCATAATAAACACCGAGCCCAACATGAGAACAGTTGGAAAGCATAGGAGCAGATTCCTAAGTTTTAAAAAGGAAGGACCAACCTGACTATGACTTCAGGCCAAACATATGAAATCACCCAACACCACATCTTGTGCAAACAGGAGATGCTGACAGTGACTAAGAGCTGTAAACTGGTAATCGTCTCTTCTATCACCCTGATGGAAGCTTTGAAATGATCTAAAGTTTTGAGCACACATCCATACATGACCTTAAAAAAACCCACACAATGAAGTCTCTGTAGATAAGGCTGGGGAAAAATTCAGTGGCCAATGGGGATTACAGTTGGCAGTCTGTCATATTTCACAGAGCATGAAACACACATGCACATGCTTTAGTGGAACAGTATTGCAGGTAGGTGGGAAGATTGATGAAACACAGAGGACCTGCATCAAGAAAAGGGTGGAAAAATAAAACCATGACATTAAAGCAGATTTTGCTTATTTCATTAATTAAGAAATTACCAGCAAAAAACTAACTTTAAAGTTTCATATAGCCAAGTCTGCAGAAAAGCCAGAGCTATGACATTGAAAAGGGTTAGAATTATGAGAGGAATGGATCAGCATGTCCAAACATGTTATTTTTTTAACTGGAAATATATGCAGCATTTCTAACTAAATAAAATGCAGATTTATGTCAACATCGTGTGTTAGATGTTGCATTGACTCCTTGCATTGACTCCAAGTACCCTTAAGGTAAAAGTCTGTCTGAAGAAAAGAAATGGCTCTGGGCTTTATTGATTACACTCAATCCCGCAGCCTTTATCTTTTCACAACCTTTGCAATACAATCAAGGCATCCCATGCTGAGCATCCCAAGACATGTTCTGCCCTAAAGCAACTCATAATGTTTCACTTTTGACAGGAACGTCTTGCATCACCTTCAAAGCTCAAAATAAGCTCAGCAAAAATAAGCAAGTCTTTTCATATTCTACTCTCCTTTCTCAATAATGAATTAAACAGTCCAGTTCGAATGAGCCCTTTCTTGCTTCAACCTCTAGTCTAATCACACTTCGCGGACACAATCAAAAATTCCCCTGTCGCTACATGCTTGTTCAGCAGGAGGTATTGTGGCAAAGTCAGTAACTCAAGGAAATCAGCTGAATTTCTCTAGATAGAAAACTTAAAGGGGGAGGGGCAACAAAGATTTGCTACATACCTTCCAAGCTGGAATGAATGTAGCTGACTTGGAATGTTAAGTTGACTTTATGTTTTTCTGATATAAACTGGATCTTCTTAAAGTGACTTGAGATGACATTTGATGTGAATCAGCACTATGTGCTGTGCAAATAAACTGAGCCAATGGACTACTTTGATGCCATTTTTTGTAAAATATTTTAGTACGGAAGAGGATTAGGGCCACCGAAAAAAAAATAAAAAATTCTGACTTTAAATTCAGAATTCTGAGATTAAAGTCAGAATTGTGTGCATGTACCATAAATCATAGTATTTTTACTCCAGGTTATATTCCAAGAATCTCAAGAAGACCAAGCCAATGTCAAACAAATATTTCAAAAGGGGAAAAAACTGCAATCACTCAATAAACTACAGTAAAGGGTGCAGTATTTATACTATGACATATGACAATATGATGACGATAAACCTTTCAGTAAGAATTGAGAACAGTGTATTTTACTGATGGTCTGACTAACATACAGACATACAGGGTGGTAGCAGACATGAAATAAGCTTCTTCTTTTTTTTAAAGAGAGCTGAATCATGGGTGTGATAACTTATTTTTGTCATTAAAGTGGAAAAAGTCTTACCATGTTAAAAAAAAAAAATAAGTAGCAGTTGTGGAGTGAATTGTTTTATGTGGGACTTTCTCATCCTGAAGGGATTTCTCTCCTTATAAAGCTCTTGATGCAACAGTAAACAGAGCTCACCTCAGCACTGTCAACACCCTGCTTCACACCGCCATCATCTCCTCACTGTGGTGACAGCTGATGAAAAAGTTCTTACAGATCTAGAGGTGGGACTTTTCTGTCACAGAACTCTGGATCTAGCCTAAACTAAAATAAAGCTAGTCCATTAAACAGTGACGTTGCTCAATGCAAACAATGGAATGTACAAATAGCGAAAACTGAAGTGTAAAAATGGCCTCTTGTGAAAGAACAAAACAACTTAGCGACCCTCGTATTAGCTCGTCTTGTTTATTCAGCTGAGGAAGTTCAAGTTATGCGAGGTCACCGATGTTTAGAGGACTAAATTTATGTCTGAAAACACTCAGCCAACAGCTGTTTGCAATGACTTCTCTGCCAATCCAAATATAACGGAAAGAGGCTCCACCCCAACTTCTCATCTGTCTGCATCTGGATTTAAAATTCAGATGCAGACTGAATTCAGATGTTTCATCCAAAACAGTAGAAGGTTCCAGGTTTGCACTATGGACTTCATTCCACCAGCGCTGATATAATTACACAAAATATATTTTAACGTCCTTAACAAGGATGGATCCAGTATAGTCTCTCAAGTCACAATGCATGGCTGTGTAAGTCTGATTTCTATAAAAATAAAATCCCTTGTTTATTTACCATAGAGTTAATATAGAAGCAAGTGCAGTAAAGTGCAAATGCAGGACAACAATAGCCTTAAAGCTCCTATTATATGAGCCACCATCTGCTGCCATTTGTCATCATGTACTGTATAGATGCATGTTTGTCTGCCATCCTGTCACCCTCTTGTAGTCACCGCTGATACGTTATAATATTCCACACAGGATGTAGTGAACCATTTAAGTTGTTACAATTAAAGCGGTTAAGACTGCATAATTCTTCTTCTACAATCAAACGTACAAAAACTCTGCAAATGTAAAACATAACAATGAGTTTATGTGGACCTCCGGCTCTGTTTTGGAACCCAAACTTGGGGTTTTCCCCTTAGATGATTATTTGTATGAAGGAGATTTAAGGTAGGCTGTACACAGTAGATGGTATTGTATTGTAGGATTAATGGAAAAGCCACTAAAGGTTAACCCTAACATGCACTTACACAAAGATTAAAACTTTTGCATGCATGTGAATTAGTACTTACTGCGCTCCCTGTAACTCAAACCACTCTGGTGACACTTGAATAACAAAAACATAATAGCCACCCCTAAACTTAAAACAGTGACACCGTTCTACTTTTTCAGCAATCTGAGATTCAAAGAAAACAAGCTGGTGTTGAACTCCATATCCCCTCATCTCTGGTCACAGGGTAAACATCCTATATCAAGGCAGACAGACAAGTCAAACTATAAATTGCATAATTACACACACATGAAAACAAAATCCACATGTGAAAGCTATTGAGTCTGTAACAACAACAGACAAGGCTCCTGTAAGCTGCCACCCCCCAACCCCCCAAAAATCCTCCTCAATCCCAGCACAACCATGCAAATCCAAAACACAAAATGCAAAAATATCAACCAAGTTTAGTCTTAAAGTATAGTAGTCCAAATATAATTTTTAATGTGATTACTTTGCTGTTTTCTGTATTTTTAGGCATGAACTTGATATAAGCATAATTACTGATATAAAGGTTTATAGAACCAGCAACATTTTCCATTCCTAATAAAACAATTCAGTGGAGCTCAGAGAAAGTGCGAGAGAGGAGTTCTGACCTTAGATTACATTAAGAATAGAGTGCTGCCTCTCCCACCTGTTGCAACCACAGTCTTCCTTCGCTTAAAATGAAAAAGAGAGAATTAATCTGTTTGGGAAAAACTTCCAGCCACAAAACACACACAGCCATACCGTTCTAACAATAGCAATAAAACCCATTGCTCATTATCAAGCCACGGTTATTTTAAGACCAAAGTCAGCAAGACTGCAGCCCAACTAATTAACTAGCTAATATCAACTTGTTAGTGCTACTTTACAAAGAGCAGAGAGGCAGAAAGATTCATTATTCCGAACAATTAGCTCACATGAGGCTACTATGTTTTTTGCTTATAGGCTTAAGCAAAAAATTTTGATTTTTGCTTAAGCCTTTATAGAAATCCTGAAACAACAATATCTTTTCAAGATTAATAATAATCATATTGGATTATTTTACCTTCAGTAGGAACAATGATTGTCTTTTCTGTGTTAATTAAAAGCAAGTGACGATGTGAAACTACAACCAACATATATGATTATCTTACACACTAATATGTCCAAGTAATGACGCCATCTGTGATATAAACAACCATAACAACAGAAAAACAAAACCGTCTAATTCATTTGTTTATTCAGAAACTTGTTATGGGTCAAGATATTTTAGATGTTGTGGCGCAGGGGGTTAGCATGCCCCACGTTTGGAGGCCTTAGTCCTCGACGCGAACATCGCGGGTTCGACTCCCGGTCCCGGCGACCTTTGCCGCATGTCTTCCCCCCTCTCCTCGCCCTCTTTCCTGTCTGCCTACTATCACAAAAAGATACGAGCCACTAGCGCCGCAAAAACTCTTTGGAGAAAAAAAAAGATAATTTGGAAGATTTTATTAAAAACCACTAAAATCTATCGCACAGCATTTTATGACTTTTTAGTGAAGAGAATGTAGAAATCCCACAAGTTATGTGCAACGCAGAGTAAAGTGTGTGTGCGTGTGTGTGTGAGCCACTTTAATCATTTTCACACAAGCAGAAAAACAGGCTGCGCATACTTCTTCTAATATGCTTGGGACTGCGGTGGCATGCTGGTGAACAGTTGTGGACGTCAAACACAATAGCAAGAAGGATTTAGCCGAAAAACAAGCAAATATGGGGAAGAATTTTTTTTTTTTGTAAAATAAAGATGAAGTCACAGAATGAAAATTTAAATTGATTATGAAAGAGACAAAGTAAGCAGAAGATGAAGGGAAGCAGAAGGCTCGACTTTGTTGTGGTCAGCATGACATCAAAGTGCTAAAATGGTTGAGATGGCAGAGAAACGCTGTGGAAACCATATGAAAGAAAAGAGAAACAAAGGATGAAAGAACAGAGTGAAAAACGCTGATAGAAAAGAATACAATGATGCACTATGTGACATCTGTAGATAGAGATGAACAAAAACTGAACATTTTATAAAAAGAATCTATCGCCTTTGTAGAATTATATTTACTGCACCATTCCAGTCTCTTGGACAATATGTCTTGCCTTTAATTTGTCCTGTGGGAGTTGAGGGGGAAAAAATATCATCTAGGCTCATCCGTCATAAAGAGTTTTCACCAGAGATTTGCTGGCAGCTCCGCTCCCGTTTGTCTTTCGAGGAAGTGCATTTCGTCCCAAACATCTGGTTGTGTGAGATACTTTTCCTCCGTAACAATAGCTGTGTACAAATCTGCAGCGCGACCTCAAACTGGAACTCTTCAAGTGCACTGTAAATAAAACCTTTTGCAGTGAAAAAAAAAATTGGACAAACCTCAATTATTTGGTACCACTGTAATGACAGAACAATCTGCCGATGAGACCAACTAAAATCTTATTTTGACTTATAGAAGATATGACAACGTTTGACTCCAAATTTAGTGAAGCCGTATCTTTTTTTAAAATACCTGCTTGGCTCTCAGTTGTGCAACAAACTGTGAGTGCATTTCTAAATCTTGTGTAAAACAGTAGAATCTAACGTGTGCAAAATGATGAACATGTGGAAGTTGAGATTTTTAGAAAAACATCAAAATGAAGCTGAGATTTTTAGAAAAACATCAAAACAAGCGAGATCTAGCATCCCAGGGGACTCTCGGTTCGTCCTCTCTCTGAAAACCATCACCGCAGTGGGGATTAAACCGTCTCCTTATTGGCTGCTTATTACCCCACAGCAACCTCAACTACCAAGGAGCTAGCAGACCAGTCCCACATGTGGCTTCTCTAAATGTGGGAACATACTTACGCATATGTGGATATCTATAATAAAACAAACACAAAAAACACATATGCACTTTGTAAAGTGAGCCAGTTTACAATCCAGCTCAGATCTAGTTTTACACCCAGTCACGTCACCGTGAACAGACATTGTCATTTTATTTTGGGCTCATAAAATTATTGGAAGGTTTTTATTGAATAAAATTAGATAAGGCCACTGTTGTCGGAGCACCATGGATGATGACAAACAAGTGTGTTATGCCAGGATTCCTGGACTCCTCTGAGCGTTGAACAGGACTGTATCCAAATTCAGGGAGGTCTGAACACAAGCGTAAGAGAGGGCAGCTGTGAACTTCACACACACACACACACACACACACACACACCCACACACACCCACACCCCCCCACACACACACACACCCACCCCCACACACACAAGAACTCTAAAAGTCTAAAAGGTCATCATAAAGTTCATCAAGTATTTCTACATTGTTGAGGATGTAAAAATGAAACCTGCAGAAACCACAGAGTGTAAGGAAGAATGTACAGTAAGAAAAAATTTGAGGACGGAAACAATGACAAAGCTAAAGATAACAGGATGATGGAAAGAAAGGAAGCACAACGAAAGAAATTAAGGTATCATACAAGAAAAGCCGGAGATCCAAAAGTATCCTGGAAGGGGAAGGATGATTGGATAGTAAATGGAAAAAAGAAGGACACGAGAAAGAGTTTAAAGAAAGACACAAGGGAGGGAGGACGCACACAAAAAAGAAAAAACAAAAACAATAAACTGAGAAAAGGACAAGGACACAGCAAATAAAAGAAAAGAAGGGGGGCAGAAGGACAAGAGCAGGAAAGAAAGAAAAAGGAGGGGGAAAGGTAAAAGAATACAAAGGAGACAGGATAGAAGGAACAAAAAAAAAAAGATTTGACATATTTCCATACTCATTTTTTCTTTTTCCATACTTCTGTACCTGGAAAATGCTGGAACTCTGTCATACAGTCAACATCAGAATCAGCTCCCTATCAATTCTCCTAAATCTGCAGCTCTTTCTCAGTAATTTTCCCCATGGTTCTCCCCTCTCACTGATCCCTCTCCGTCTGTACAACTGGACCTGAATCTTTTGTTCCCCGTGGGAGCAGGTCGACCTCCAGAACCAGGCCAGGCTCCTCTCTCTGGAGCGAGTTCTGTGGGAACCGACTTGTGGATTCTGTCAGCGTAATGACTGCTCTCCCATCAATGAAAGGCAGGGAACCGGGGTGAGACAGAGTGAACAGTGAGCAACGAGAAGTGAAGCAGGAATAAATGCGGCTTGCATGAGCATCGTTGGGTGGTAAACCGGAAAAGAAATAAAAACAAAACGGTAATTAGTTCATCCAGGCATGAAAGAGCTTTGCAAGGAAAACAAACTTGGATCTCAGTCAAGCGAGTTTTTGCAACTCAACCGGAGTAGTCCCACCAAGTAACAACTGTCCATGAACAGACACTAGTGTATGGTCCCACAGACACACAAGGGGTCTTAGAGGAACACTTTAGCATTGCAACACACCCTCAACATGACAGCATGGAGCAGATGAAAGATAGGGCAAAGACATGTGCCTATAATTATCTGAGGGATAGAGGAGGAATGCTCGGTGTGGAAGAGTGTGAGGGAAAGACAAGATGGACTATTGGCGTTAGTGGGTCAGCTGGAAACAAGTCTCCTTTTTACTCTGTGTGTCAATGTGTGTGGGTGTGTGTGTGTGTGTGTGTGTGTGTGTCTCCAACATCCAGCTGGTGGGCATCAAGACGTCTGACAGGGAAGCCCTGAGACTCATCCAACTCCAATTAACCTTCAGTTTGACCTAGATTCATTAAAAATAAAACACTCCCAGTTCAACACAGGGCTATATTTGGCCAAAGGACTGGGAGTAAAACATATAGTTAAAAACAGCGCTCACATACATACAGTGCCTGGCAGAAGTATTCACACCCCCTTGAACTCTTTGAATGTCATACATGTGTCAAGTTACAACTACAGACTTTAATAAATTTCATATGATAGACCGTCATAAAGTTGGTGCTGTCGTGGGAGGAGATATCCATGCTTTTTAATTATTTTTACAAGTGAAAATATAAAAAGTGCAGAAGGCATTTCTGTTCATTTCTGTCAGTTAATACATTATAGAGTCACCTTTTGCTGTAATTGCAGCTTTAAGTGTGTCTTTGATGAGCACTTTTTTTTAAGACAATAATTTTTAATTTAATTTTGGTCAGCCTTTAACTAGGTCTTTCAAGTAATTTCTTCTATCCTCTCATTTCAACTGAGAGATTTCAAGCTACTGTTTAGTCTAAACAAAATGGTTGCCTCATTTCACTCATATGGCTGCAGCAGGAAACACTGTTTATCCAAATACAGATGACTCGGCTATTTTGGCCCAAAGCAGAAATCCAAGTTGGGCCATTCAGCTTTGTTTAACTCTTCACTCTGTGCGTGTCAGGTGTTCCCCTGCTGAAGTTCCACAGGACGACCTCTGAACTTTGCCCTGATGGCATCTGCTTCAGCACAAACGGATTAATGGTAGCAAAATACACGAAAGTAGATGCCCCGTTTGCCCTATTCAGTCCAGCCTTGATTACTTTAAGTCGATGTGCACACATTTACTATGTCTGGCCCCCTTTCAATCAATAGTGGTCTTCCAGCATAAAGAGGCCCCTCACCAGTAATATGATCCACCTCTGAACAAAGGTAAAACCTCCAGAGGAACTTGTCAATGGTAAATATTTATATGCAAACTTTAAGGGTATATTATGTAATACTGCAAATTCAACACCGCAGGCCAGAAAAAGTCAACATATAATTAAGTATTAAAGATAGAAAGAACTACAAATCTAGCTTTGAAAACATGCAACAGCATAAATTTGGCAATACCACAACCTGCCTCTGCTCTCTGAAGTTACATGACGCTAACAGCAACTTTCATTCAGAACGCCGCCAGCTGATCTGGCATATTCAAATGCAACACTCACTTCCTGGAGTAACGCTGCAAGGCCCTTCAGAAGGCAGGTGGTGTTTTTCACCTTTATGTGTGGAAAGATTTAAAGTAAAGCTGACAGGTCTGTGCTGTAATAAATTGGAAGTCAGAGCTTCTGTACACTCAGGGCGGCACTTGGGGCCATGGGTGAGCTGGCAACTGAGAGTCTCGCAACATAACACACCACATTCCTGCCTGCTCTCCCTCACCTCGTCTTCAGCTGCAATGAAAAAGCATAAAGGAATTTCAATGGGAAGAAACCAGGGTTGTGCATTAGAGACGAAGAAGTCATGGTGTGTGTTTTTTTTTTTTTTGTGTACTTCTTGAACACGCCTGCTTCACTCCCATGTTTTTATGCGTCTTCCAATGCATTGCTCATCATACAACACTCTCACTTAAGTCTGGGATCTGTCAGCTCAGCTTAAATTCCCACAACCACTTTTGACTCTCTGACAGTGACTCACAGTCCGACCCAAGACAGGATGAACCAACTACTGTCATAAGGACGGAGAAAAAAGGGGAAACAAAAGCCTGTGAGTCAGAACCGAAACCGCCGTCTTTCAACGGTGCTTAGAATCTGGGCTGGACCTCTGAAAACTACTTTGTAACATTCTTTAGAAGTAAATTAGATGAGCAAAAGAGCTGTGCCGGAAATCAGGAGGTAATATAATTCCATAATTATCGTGTTCATGAACATTAGAGCACAATAAAGGGTTAAGTTAAAGGCACAGACACAAAGTGACTTTTACTTCAGACCTATATCAGAACTTCCTAATGTTTCTTTTTATGGAGTGCTGAAAGTGACACAGATGAATAAGCTAGAACTTATTATTAGACAAAAATCTAAAACAAATACATTTAATAATTCTTATTTTTGCAAATTTGAAATTTTATTAAAATTTTTTGTTGATAATTGTTTCCTGCCTTAAATAGCTCTAATCTGATCACTATAACTGGTCTGTGCTGGAATCACTCTGCTTGTTAACCGATCAGATACAAAAGTCTATTTGATAAGCCATAGCAAAACATCTCATGGCTCACTGTTGAACAATATCCATAAAACAATTAAATACTAAAATAATTTTGCATAATCTTTACATAATTTTAAAGAAGTAAGCACGTGTTGAGTATTTTTCCTACATTTTACAATAACAAATCTAAATGATCCTTGCACTTTTGACTCTCCATAGATATTCTAACACCACGAGTATGTTTTTGAGTTTACAGAATTTTATTAAATCAATAGGCAGGCGTATGAATAATCATCCAGCAATTTCATAACTCAGTGAATTCAATGCTAACTTTATATATTTTTCTAAAAATGTATTTTAAAATATCAGCTGATAAACAATACAATTAAAACACGACTTGGAATCTTGATCAAATAATGAAATAATGACTAGTCTAAGTAACTGATACATTTATGCACATAGGGTTTTTTTTATTATTATTATTATTGTAATATATAAGGGGGTTTTTTTTATTTATACTGTGGCACTTTTGGCACTCCATAGGCAGTTCAGGCACCAAACCATGAGTCAGAGTCTGAGTTAATGTATAACCACTGTGCGGGACAAGCAGCAGCTTTACAATGACAAGCAAAACAAATTAAACCCCTGGAGTCAGGAAATTGATTTTCCATTTATCCCTCTGCTGACCAACTTTGTTTACATCTTTGAAACTGCATGACGAAGCAGAGGAAAGGTTGTCTCCGACGCTTTCTGTAATCTTGTTCTCCAATAAAGCTCTAGAAACAGATGGTCAATAAGATGAGAGGAGATCCATCACTTTTGAAAGAACTCTGTGCCCTGTATTAACATAAGTTTGAAGGAGGACAAAGACAGCAACGTGTTCAGAGGACACAGGTCAGTAGTCCCTGGTTGTGTCAATAGACGAAATGTGAGTCACTTTGGACTTGATCAGAATGTAAGAGAATATAGACACCTGTCTGATAGCTGCCAGTTGTCCATATAACTACGATAAACTTTCAGCAACAACTTAAGCACAACAGTAAAGCCCACTGCAGTTCACCGCGCATTTTCCGGGTTTTGGTGTAATGTTTACAATGAAGAGGCAGCCGTGTAGAACTTACGGATTTTAACTTTCTTCGGATCCAACCTGAGGACCTCATTCTGCAGATTGTGCAGGCGCCCCTGAATCCTGCAGGACCTTCTGAACACCATCCCCGCCTCCATTTCGATGCCCAGGAAGATGTCGCTGGCATGTCGGGAAAGGTCTGAGAGTTGCTGGATTAAGCTGGTCAGCGTGTGACAGCCGACCTCATCCAGAGACGAGTATAAAACAGGTCTTCGGAGTTTGCGTCTCGCGCTTCCTTCCCTCGGTTTCCAGCCGTCCCTCGCCGATAACCGACTCACGCGGCGCGGCTCAACAGTCCTCTGATGAAAGGGCATATTTAAATCATACCAATAACCCCAGCGGGGACCGAAAACTGCACATAAAAAAAAAACCGCTTCAAAACAAAGTAATGTAGTATAAAACTACATCACAGCAAAAAGTAATATTCCCAAGGCTATGAAATTCCTCAGTCCCGCCATATTTATTGTTTTCAAAGCATGGCACTTTGTCCTGCTGCTGTACACCGGAGACGTTGCCTCTCAAAGTCTATTCAAATTCAACCAGACACAGAGCAAGCTGCAGGAGAAAAAAAAAACACAGCCAGGGAAAAAGTCGGGAAAGAAGTCTGTGCCAAAACCCGGAGAATACTACAACCACCTGTAGAAACTGGAGAGGACTCAGTTTACCTGCCTTTCTTCTGAGTCAGCGGCTTCACGGAAAAGCTGGAGCGGATTTTCTCAATAACGGAGCACGGAGGGAGAGCAGCGAGGGAAGGATGGGCAAAATATGGGTTTAACTGGAACCCAGTAGGAAAACACAATGTTGGTGTTGAAATGCAACTATGACCATTTTTAAAAAGCTTCTATAATATCTGTTTCTGTTTATTCATGGCAGGCTACATCAATCTACCAATTGTCATACGTATCATATTTAAGTTCTATTTGAATTTCCATATAAAAGCCAGAGTAAAAAAAACATAATAATAATAATAATAGAGTTATTATAATCAAGCCTCTGATTTACGTTTATTTTTGTATTTATATTTAACAGTTTGTACATTTACAGGTCCTGAATAAGACTTTACTATTTCTTTATCACAGCTACTCCAGGTTTGTTTTTTTTTATGACATTTACTGTTTTCTTGTAAAGCACTTTCAACTAGCAAATGAATGGTGCTACAGAAATAAACTTTCCTTTTGCAAAACAAGCATGTGCCTTGAAGTTAATGCTTAGTTTCTTTGTACAGTGTAATAATGAGTTGTTCCAAACAGAAGCATTTTTAATGGATCCAATTTAATGAATGTTTTGTTTGTCATTGTTGTCTAAACCATTTATAATTCATGGGTTTCTGTTGTAGCATGTAAGTTGCATTTCCCCACATTTGTGCACTGCAGACTATGTTTGGAATTGATCAGGGATGGACATAGCATGCTTCATTTACTTGTAATGTTTAAATTGACTTTTGCTTTATATTACATTGCTGTTTTCTTTTACATGGTGTATCTCACCATGGCTTTTAACACCATTGTAGTTTACTCTCAGCAATAAAAAAAAATTGTCTCATCTGCTCTTTCAATTTAAAAAAGAGAATTTCTAATAAAGGGATGGAGTACCTATATAGTTCAGGATGTGACACTTGGTTGTATTGCACCCTGGGAAAATGATTTGAACATTTCTCTGTAATGCATCCCGACTCTGCTTTGTTCACCTTTTTTTTTTTCTTTTCAAATAAAACACTTTAAAGGAGATGGGTATTTTTTTTAATGGTTGCACGAGGAGCAATCGTTTACTCCTCCTGGGCATTCAATTCAACTTTTCTGTGAAAATAATATAAGAAGCAACAAATTCAGTAGACCTATGTGATAGCAGTTGCGCCACCTGGTGTCTGTAAGAGAACATAGCATTTTTGCTGAGTCGCCTGCATGTGACCCAGGCAAGTATTTTGTCATTACTCAGCAAACTGGAAACTCCTTCCTTCTTTCCTCCCTTCCTTCCCAACAAGAATGTACAAAGTGGCAATAGCTTATCAACTCATTCACTAGCAGTGAATACAATGATACGCCCTCTGTTAAGAGTGTTTTGAATGTGTGACACCCAATGTGATTCATTTAGAAAAACAGCAAAGATAAGGTCGATCTTCTTGCTAGGCATGATTAAGATCCGTGTTTGTCCTTCAACCCAAAGAAAATGGGTTTGATAGAAAAACAGAATGGAGATGACTCCACCAGTGGGAAAAGGAAACAGTCTGATTCTATTTACTCTGTGCAAGGTTGTTACTTGTGTCCTTGCATTCCCATCATTGCTTCCTTTGTTTGGTTTAACATATGTATGTTCTGGAGCTGAAGTTTTTGTTTTCTCACCTGGGAACTGTTTTGAAAATAATGGCAAATATGTCCTTGTTATTGGACAGGAGGTGCAGCTGTGAGATTAGAAAAGCATTCAGTTTAGTAAACGGGGTTCTGAAGCATTTTATTGGAAGAGCCTGGAATTTACTGGAATCCTGTAATTCCCGAGTCTGCATAATTCAGGGAAAAATAAAATATAATTTTAATTCTTTATTTCCTGTCCCATTATCTCACTATAGTGGCCTTCTCCCTCCATTATTCTTCCCTTAATTCTTCTTCAGTATGTTGTTCCTTCTTTTCTTTATTGCTAGTGTACTTAATTTCTTCCTTCTCAATTTTTTCCTCCCACACTTTTGTCTTTTTATTAATCTTTTCTTTCCATGCTTGTTTTGAATCCTTCCTTTCCAGACTCGTTATTTGTTCACCCTTGTCTTTTATTCCATTTCTTTATATCGAAGGGAAAAATATATTGTGTATTTTTTCCTTCTTTCACCCTGTCCCTATGTTTTTTCCCTTCATTTCTTTCATGTCCTTTTTTTCTCTCTTTACTCATTTAAGGACTGACTCAAAATTTGAGGCTGGAAAAAGTGGCAATTTTTTACATTCTTTGTTTGAACCCTGAAGCAAAATTAGACAATTGGAATTTTTATTACACAATTTTGTGAGGGTAAAAATAAAAAACATTTATATTTTGCATACTGAATAGCAATAAAAATCCTTAAATTTCAACAGAAAAACCGGATCTAAAACCACATTGCAGTTAAATGTGTGTACATGTAAAAATAAGCAAAGACAAGGGTCAGAAGATGAAATTTAATCAAGATTAAATATATGCCCAAAATGATTTTGCAACTTATGAATTCAAAAAACAAAACATAAAACTTTAAAATAAAGAAGATGAGCTTCATACCAATAGTCTTATACCTTTGTCCTTTTAACAAGTCATGGGGCAAAATGAAACTCTCATTCACCTTATGATACAGTGCATTGATTTCCAAAACCATCGCCTTCCTCCAAGTCTAAAACCCCCACACATAAACCCATTCATCGAAATATTTACAGACAAGGCTTGACTACTTAAAACCAAACTGGTTAGAAATAAGAAACTTAACAGAAACACATCTGTAGGTACAGGAATGGCATTGACTGAGCCATATGTAGTGACAATTAGATCCACAAATCACTAACTGCATTAGAGCCAAATGTATTAAATTACTGGAAACTCATGAACAGACCCTTATTTGCCTTTGGATAAACACACACACAATGCACAGTGTGATAAAGCCAAAAAAGAAAGAACCGTTTTCCTTCAGCCATTTAACAAACACGAAGTTTAAACAAATGTTGAGAGCACAATTCATCCAGCAGACACAAAAACATGTGGATGCATAAATGGAGATGAATTTAAAGGCAGAACACAAGCCAGCCATCTCGCTTTTATTCCAAACACCAGAGATGAAGATCGGTGCAGATGTGAGGCAATCCACACCAGGAAGAGTAGAAAAGAAACAGCATTTGTGCAACACCGATTTCTGCGCAGATGTAACAGAGTGTCGTGACCTGAAGGAACATGGATTGTTGCTCGGGCTATAGATTACTACAATGGAGTCAAACACAACTCTCTCAAGTAATATCGACACCATCTCATTTAAAGTGATTTTTAGGGGATTTGTGTTTTAGTTTAGTCAGACGCGGGACCCATTGTGGAAAAGGAGAGAGGAAACAGCTGCCTGAAAATGAAAAACTGCATTTAGAAGTAACTGGATTTTAAAGTTTTGCACTTTGTATTTAGATGAATTTGTTTACAAGTTGAAGAGGCTGACACTTCAGATGAACATACTGTTTTATCACTTTTCCTTCATAAATTAGGCCAGCAGTCTACATTAAAGAAAATGTACTGCTGCTGCATTCTGCCTGTCATACAGAGTCAAGTCATGAAGATAAAAAAAAATGTACAAGCAGTAATCTGAAAACTTCTCTGCCTTAGCTAAACAATTCTCCCTGGACTTTACTTAAGCTTAGTGACCATGGAACAGAACACATTATGGTTTCACAACAAAAACAATGACTATGTTTGTGTACACTGATGTTTTAATGTGGTGTTTAAGCGAACCAGAGGATCTCTGGAAAAGGCATAGTGTTATGAAGCACATTTCGCAGTATCGCTGGAGTTCCAGAATCATCTGTTTCTCAAAAGGGGGCAGAGGGAAATACATGACCACTATTTCCGACAAACAGGAAAAGTCGGCTCACAGTGTTGGACATGCCGAGTTTCCATTCGTTTTTATGGGCGTCAGTCACACAAGGCCACACTGGGAAGTCCTGGGCCGGTGTGGTCAGCAGGTGGAGGACGAGTCCAGGGTGGCGGAGGGGGAAAGTGGTAAAACACAAGTTTAGAGGACACTCCTACAGCTTTGTGTATGCAAGTGCAGCAAGGTCAGTTAGTGAATTTACAACAGGAATGCACACTCTCTTTTTCCCCCAAAAAGGCTCAAACAAGATGTGTAGCATGGTTGGAACTTGGTTCAGGCCTGCACATACAGAATACATCAGTGAAATCTCCAGTTTAAGGGCTCCAGATGTGTCTCTCTATCTCCCTCTGGTGGTTTTTTTCCTCCATAACGGTTCAATTAGTCCTTCGTACACAGATACAGCCTGCCTTTTACATACATCTCCACCTACACACACAAACTATGAACAAACACTCTCCCTGTGTCTTTAGTCAGGCTTATCTGGTGTAGTAGACTCTGTAGTAAACACTCTTGGAGCGCCAAAGGGAATAGGAGTTGTCAAACTTTAGCAGGTAGACTCCACGGCCGGGGTACTGGTGGCTGCCAGCGTACACTTCCTCGTGACAGTCCCGCCGGTAAACCGGCACAATCTCATCCACGTGAGGCTTCCCTGCCTCCTTCTTCGCCTTGTCCTCCTCTGTGGGAGGATCACCTGAGGACAAAAGGACAATGGGAAAGTTTAGACTGGAGAATTAAATAATAAAGAAATGATTGAATTAAGTCCAGTTTAAGGTATCAAGACTTTGCAAAGTTATGGTTTTAAAACTGTTCCTTTGATAAGCCGCTTAACATTATGTAATTTTTGGTCTGTTCTTTCCCATTTTTTTTCCCATTTTTAGCAATACTCAGTGTTATTGAGTGCAGGAAGTTCGAGCCTTTACAAATGCAAACTAACTGAACGAGATCCCTTACCTTCATCATCCTCGTCTTCGTCGCTGGACTCCGACACGTGCACACTGACTGAAGCAGAGGCAGCGTCTGTCCACTCGAAGAATACCCCAAAGCCAATGTCATAATAGTCTGTGGCAAACTCCCAGAACAGATAAGATCCTTCCTCGTGCGTGGGGACGCGCACCGTCACAACCTCGCCACGCCCCACTGTGATTACACTGTCAGGATCCTGGCGGATCTTCTCCTTGAAGTCCTTGATCTGCGGTCGCGTCCACATCGATGGTGCAGCGATGACTGGTGGGGAGTCTGCTGTGATTGAGGGAGAAGAAGGAATTTGTGATACGTTGACGGAATTTGCTACCAAACTAGGAGCCCAACCCTACATAAGGCTGTGATACATCGATTAATCAAATTTTCTGGTTTTAAAGATTTAATTTGAGGAAATTCTGGATTTTTTTCCATCGTTCAGAGTAATGATAACCCACCCAAAGAAAAGTATCTTTATTCACAAGCATGTTTTATAGCTTCTATTTACTTCAACCTTTAATTCAGGTCAACTCACAGAGGGAATGATTGAAATAGGATATTTTCGGTCAATTGTAATTCCTTTTTTAGAACAAAAAGTAAGAAAATAATTATATACTCATCTGGGATTTTATTTTTAAGATACATCACCCAGCTCTATCTCTACCCTTAGAATAAATATTACATTCCCCATTAGAAATTATTCCAGCTCATTGAAAGTGAATGACCAAAAGGCTGATGAGTAATTTGTTCATAAAGAGTATTTTTGTGTGTGTGAATGATCAGCAGAAGTGGTGGGGTTTTGCTTACACAGTTATCCCTCTGACATTTTGTCCTCCACATTATCGCTTACTGGGATACCAGTTGTCCCGGTTTGTGTTTTGGAATAAAATCAATGCCTTGCACATTTCCTGGATGACTTCTTTTTCCTTTGTGACTAGGACTTGTGGCCAGAGGAGGCCTAAACAGATCATGTATCACTTGGTCCAGCACTTATCCTCCCTGCCCTCAAGGTCACATAAACAAGCACAGAGTGCCATTTCCTTCTGCCATTAGCTGCACTAAAAGGAAAATGTGGATCTTTCTTTAGGAGTTCAAATCCTGCATGTGTTTTTTTTTTCCAACAAGAGGGGGGAAAAAAAGCTACAGTCAACAAACCTAATAAAGGCCCATTCTCTGAGACCTCCTCTGCCGGCTCTGGCTCCGGCTCCCTGTCCATGCTCTCCGAATAAGAGTCCGACTGGCCTCCGTTGACCGTAGGAGCTTCCTCACTGGAAAGTGGTGAAGCAGCACATAACGTCCCAGCTGCTGAGGCGGAGGTCACATCGCCGCTGTTAAAGCTGTTAGCATCCAAGGAGCCGTGCATCAACGAATCATTCTGCTGCTGTTGCTTCTGTAAGGCCGCCTAAAAAAAAAGAAGGCAAAAACTTAACCCTCACACAGAATACTCCACGCTGGACCTGGAAGATATTTTAAATATCCAAAATAAACTACAAACAACCAAAAACAATAAAATAAGGCGTTATGAAGTCTTTGTGAGCAAAGAAATATCCCTCCTTTTTGTCCTTCAAAAAATATTGACTATCAGAAGGAAATTATCAAGCTTGTTTTAATTTCTCATGTGATTATCTGCTGATTGTGGCATGCCTGCAGATGACTATGCTTTGATGTAAAAAGGTGCCATTTTCGGCTACATAAACATAAACTCGGACTAGCTTTGCTGAGGAAAATGTCCTAACAGCATGATGCCGCCGCCATGTTTGACCATGGAAGTCGTGTGTTCAGGTTGGTGTTACTGCAAAAGTTGTCTGCATGAAAACAAATAAAACACAGAGTTGCAGATTTTTTAAAAGATTTTTTTTAATTTTTTTACAAGAGTTATAAAAACCCATGTTTTCCTTCTGCTTCTTTGTGTTGGTGAATCCCATAAAACTCCAATAAAATACAATAAGACCTGTGGTTGCATTGTGAAAAAGTTCAAAGGGCATGCATACTTTTCAAGGCCAGAGCAAGTCTCTCTTGTTGTTGTTACCTGCTGCTGAGCCAGCTGGACCTGGTAGAGCTGCTGCATGTACTGCTGATAGTGCTGCTCCTGAAGCTGGCGAATAAGGCTCATCTGTTGCTCTGGGTTGTTGGGGTACTGCTGCGCCGCATACTGTTGGAACTGCACTGCTGTCTGGGCATTCAGTGCCGCCATGATCTGTTGTCTGGTTGAAATAACAGAGGAAAGCTTTGAAAGTCAGGATAGGCAATAACAGGTTTGCCTGTAAATGTCTGATAATATTAAAATCTAGAGGTCGGTTTTGCATTAGAACTCTATAAACACCTCACAGTGACACATACTTCTGCTGCTCAATCCGTAGCCTCTCCTCCTCTGCCTGTCTCCTCTCCTCTTCCTCTCTTCTCAACCTTTCCTCCTCCTCAAGCCGCCGCCTCTCCTCCTCCTGCCTTTGCCGCTCCCTTTCCTCCTCTTCTTGCCTCAGTCGCTCCTCCTCTTCTTTCCTAAACATGGGCAAAAACAGAGAACATGGGCTCAAACATGAATGACTGAAAATCAAAAGCAATTTTAAGCACAAAATAGGCACGTCAGGCAGTTTTAGTTATTGTATTAATATAAAACCCTTAACTGAATTGTGCGTCATGGATGTAGATGAAACTTTGGCCAAATTAATACTTAGACACTGCAACCAACTTGTATACTTTACCTTTTTCGCTCCTGCTCTTCCCTTTCAATCCTGTGCGATATGACGTAAGGAGCAAAGAGGTTACAGCACTTATTGAGAAGCTTGACAAACTCCACCATGGCCTCTTCTTTCTCCATATTACCTAGGGAGGCCCACTCCTTCCTGCACAGAAAGTAACATGGAAGATAAACAGCACAATTAAATCATGAACAAACAGCCATGATAATTACCTGCTAGTTAGAAACTTAAATAATCTAATGCAGTACAAGAAATTCATCAAACTCATAAAATGTTGTGATTGAATTTAGCTCTTAATAATAGGGATCAGAAACTGATATTTGACCTAAACCACCCTCTCTGAGTCAATATGTTGAGTTTTCATAACAACACAAAAACAAATATAAAGACCGCATAATTCACATGAAAGTAAAGTCATATTCTGCGGTTACCTTCGATCGTTTCCCAGGACGTCAAAGAAGCCAACTTCTGGGGATGCATCAGGATTATAAGGGCCCAGCAACACTTGTTTGTGAAGGGCCACAAGCCGAAGCTTCTCCTCATATGTAGGGTGGAAGGCCTTGCCATCTTTATCTGATCAGGAATAAGTGGAAGAATTTAGTTAGCATATTCTTTAAGCTAAACTATGCTTAAAGAAAGCCTCTGAATATTGCAACAAACATGTGATACTTTACAAAGAGGACAGAGAAGAATCTGCAATTTCAAATCAATATGACCTTCTATGCAGAAAATCAGTAACAATTACATGACTGAACCAGGAGGTCACCATGACAATCTGTAAAAACTAAGCAGGGCTGCTTTGAGAAAAAAGATGGTCAGAAAGGCAATGCTTAGGACTTAATAAATATTACAACTACAATATATAGGTTTTTTTTTTTTTTAGTAAAGAATAGAACATGTAGACAGGGAGCAGCAGATTTATAATGGCACTGGCCAACTAAGGAGATCAACAGGCAGATTTATGTACTGTGTGATATTTAAACAAGTAGAACTAACCCAAACTGACAAACTGGGGAGAAAATACAAAGCAGAGATTTTCTTTGTGCAGAGTGGCAACCAGGCCACTTAGCTGTTTGCACAGTCATCAGTAGTCTTGTGCTAAGAAAAACAACCCACATGGCCAGTACTGGAGTAGCTCACTCTTTGAAGCATCTCTTATTTTTGCATGGGTTTAAAATATAAGTGAAGGACTTGGAATTAAAAGAGGCGGAAACACTTCAAGAGCATGCTATTCTGTAGAGTTAGCAGAGCCTTATAATTGGCAACAATGTTAGAGTGTAGTTGGGAAGAAAACAATCACAGTTATACTGTCCGACATTAATATAAATTCGGCTAAAAACAACAAGGCGTGCATCTGTCCTCATTTGCAACTCTTTTGACTTCATTAAAATGCACTCATAAACGTCCTATAGAGCTGCAGTAAAAAAGCCTGGGCGTGTTAAAAAAAAAAAAAAAAACTAGTCGCTGTAAGCTGCCACATTCATTTCAGAGTGGCCAACTGCTTCAGACAACAGGACAAGATCTATATAACTCCAACTCAATAACCTAAACCCCGAAAACACAGCGGGTTTACATCACATACAACCGCAGACCAAAACCTCAAGCGCCTCGCTCTTGTTTTACGCCTCAACGGTCAGCTAACATGTCGTTAGCTACTGATTAGCTAAAGAGCTAATAGGCGACTGACAGTTAGCAGCTAGTGGTAGCAAAATGCTAACCAGTCAGGAGAAAACCGGACTCACGCGCTTTAAAAAAAATCCTCGCATAACAGCGCCAAAGCTGTTACATCTTAAGAATTTAACATACCTTTAAAAAATTTAAGGGCCAGTCCGTACAGCTCCAGTAAAGGAAAGCCCCATTTCCTCTCTATCGCAGATTTGCCTGACTCTCCATCGTCGCCCTCTTCGTCCGCCGGTGTATCTGTCCCAGGTTGAGTGGGAGCGAGATTCGGTTCTTCCACCTGGTTCTGCTCGCCCTCGGGGTCCGGGCTGAGGGTGAGGCCGTCGATGGAAACTTCGAGCCGGCTGGTCGTAGCGCTGTCGAGGTCGCCGCTCTGAACCTCTGTCGCCATCATTGTAGACTGTCAGCTGAAGCAGCCACGTACCTACTTCCGTTTAGACCTGACGGAAGATCCGTTTTTTTCCTAACAAGTAAACAGTGACGAGGCTTTAACCCGAAAGGCAGCACACATTATCATTGGATTATTTACACATTTACTTCGTTTTAAAGCAAACTAAAATAAAAAGCAGTAGTATGGAAGTAAATATGTGCCATCAGGATTTGAATAAAAAATGTCTCTGAAATTTGAATGTTGTATATTTAGTGCTTACTTTTTCAGTGTTAAAAAAATTCAGTGTCATTATTTGTTCATGAAAAAAAATTCAGTGTCATAAA
>CAEFZY010071626.1:0-25317 GCA_903066815.1 Brachyrhaphis roseni
CCAGAGATGCAATAAGTTTATAGCAGGTGTGTGAATGATCTAATGATCGGACTGCTGATTGCAGCAAGTCCACATTGATAGCAGAACTAAAGGGCCCCAAAACCAAATTTTGCTTAGGGCCCCATGGAGGCTTGGGCCAACCTTGCTTTGAGGGGTTATAATTAAAATGGAAATGGCTTGCTGTGGCCAAAAGTTCATTTCTTAGCACATTTTTTTTTTAATTTGGATTTTTTTTCAATAGTTGCTTATAACATAAATACATGTTTCCACCTGTTTTTCTAAGTTACAACACCCCTCCACAGTATTTGCTGTTGCTTTAATAACTCGTGTAGTAGTAGTTGTAGTAATATTTGATCACAAGCAACTGTTTCTCTCATTAAATAAATGCAAATCCCTACAGAAATCTGAACGCTAGATGTTTCAGTAGTTTGACAGAGTGTGTTAAATAATATTTTGGCAGTTGCTGTATCAGTAAAATCAATAACATCTGTTATAACTCTTTATAAACTTCTATCCGTTTGTGTGGTAGTTGCTGGGATCATAAGCTAGCAAGTAGGGGAAATAAAGCTACAATTCAGCTCATTTGTTCTTATTTACTTTTTTTTTCACTAAAATGCAGCTATAGTCGATCAAAATTCCTGACCTGTAGGTATTTCGCTCCGTAACTTTAAATACCAAACTCCCACTGATGAACCTCTCCTGCTCCTCGACCAACGTTGCAACAAGAGCAGAGAGGGGGGGCCAGTTTCCTGAGGCCTAATTCCAAGTGGCAGGCTTTATTTCCAGACCCACTTGGAGTCTCCCTCACCTACATCATCATAGAGTTTCACCGTGTCTCATGACAGAGGCATAGCATACATTACTGTGCTGCTCTGTATTCAGGCATTGCCGAAGCTGGTTCTCCTTTTGAGTTGAAATCTACACTTGTGGTGTGCTACTGAGCGTAAGAAGTTAGCCAAAACTTCATATTTTCATAAGTTCATTGGCGAAGTGAAAGTGTGGTGGCGTAAGAATAGAAAGAACAGTGGCAATATCTTTGCCAATATTTCTTGATTACCTTTGGTTATTTGGAAGAACTGTATGATGACAACACAGTTAAAGCAGATGTCTGCAGCTAAGAGCTAGGTGGATTCTAAGTTCTCAGAAGTGTAGACTGATGAATATACACCATGTTCTTTAAGTAATTAGGCCTTTCTTTTTTTAAAAACTAAAATTTGTAAGTTTTGTGAAGACAACAAAAACAGTGAACAACAGTCTTTTAAAAGCCAAAGTGATGTGTTGTACCTAATGTTTTAAGGAAAAGTTAGATAAAATAAGTCTTGTTAGTGAGAAATTGCCTTTTGACATTTCTCTGCCTTTGCCTTATCAAATTACGAGAAGTTCATCTATCAGTAAAATACGTCCTGTTTTGGAGCGATGCACTTATCAGGCATTTACTTCCAGAGACCGATTTCCAGTTTTCTATCATGTCTGACCTGCTGCTGATATGTGTAAACTAATCATTCAATAGTCAAATGTAAAAAAAAAAAAAAAAGACTCTAAAAGGGAAGTAGAGCTATGGGTTGCTTGATACAGGTATTAGTGTCGAATCCCAGTGAAAACAAGGATCTACAGCATTACCGCCACAGATGAATCATCACTAAAGTTTCAAAATACTTAAGCTTTGAATTAACTTGTATTTCAAGTGTTACAAAAAACATTTTATTTTCAGATTCATTTTGCTCTTCATAAAGATCGAATGCAAAATTGTGACATAAGTCGATTTGATGAAAATGGGTGGGGGAACAAATAGCTTGGCAAATCCTACCTTCAAACACCTGATTGTTTCTTAAGGCTCAGATTTCTTATGACTCAGCCCAACTGATGGTGATTATAATTCTCATCATATGAAGTGTTGAGCAAGACGTTGACGGGGGAAACTCAAGCAGATGCAGTCGTGCAGGACAGGAAATAGTCTGACTTTATCAGGGTATGTCTGATGACGCCTAAGGTGAATATTCATTTGACAGGGATTTTTTTTAGAAGGCTTACTGAGCAAATTTATAGTTTTGTAGCACTTTGTCCACTATATGTCGTGTTTGTGTTGAAGCACATAGTGAAAGTTGTTTCTCTACCAAATACTCTATGGCCTTTAGCATCTAAAGCCAATCTATTGGTACCTAATTTTAGTGTTGTTTATCTCCCAGGTATCACGGCGTAGCTGGGCTAAAAGAGTCTGAGTGGCCCTATGTGGAGAGCTTATCCCATGTCAACCCATGACTCCAGTATCAGTGTACTGTTAGATCATTGACCATAGGTATTGAATTCTAATAGGCCTATTGGCGTGTCCTAATGGTCCAAGTATTGAATTATGATATTGGCAAGCGCTGATGGCCTCAGGATTGAATTATGATATTGGTGTGGAGCAGCCTAATGGTTCCTAGTATTGAATTATGATATTGGTGCACTTTGATGGTGTAGGGATTGAATTATGATATGCCTTGCTATCTGCTAATAGCTCACTCTGTGTAATTTTCAGTGTCAATCATGACTTTAGTTGCTGGATCCATAGTCAGCCCTGAGGGCCGATCCGTCAGTCTTATCCGATAAGTCTTTCAACTTTTCTTCTCAGTTGCTCTTAGTCTTTTGAGCAGTTACGTTATCCGATTCTGGTCAGTACAGACAAAAATGTGTTAGTTCAACATATATATATATATATATATATTTTTATTATTTGTTTTTTTTGGTTATAAGGCATAGAAACAGTGACTGTTTCCAGAGAACACCAAAGCGAGCTAGTCTCGGTTCATATATCTGTGATTTATTCATTTATTTTTCTGTGGATTTTGATAATCTCAATCTCTACCTTTTTAGTTGTACTGAGCCCTGTGTCCTCATTTCAGTACTTTTACACCAGAGATACAACGGTTCCTCTGGCCTCTCACATAGTATATGGGTGGCTTGCTTCTGTGTCAGCCCTCTAAAAATAACACACACTGCTGGCTAGGCTCAGCAGAAAACTACCACCGATTATGATGATTCAACTACCCTGTATTCACAGGTGCATATTTGTGTCAGATGGGGCGGGGAGGCGGGTTTTGCTTTCCAGATTGTCCTCTGCGTTGGGTATGGTCTTGGCTGACTTTTTTTTTGCTTTATAGTTATGTTGGGAAAACTTTGCTGAAGTGAGGAAAATCTTTTTTAGCAACTGTTGAAAAAAACCTCAAACTGCTTATGTGTATATTTACTTCAGTCATTTGGAGGAGCCTACATTTTTCACAGCTGGCACGATGTTGATGGTAAGTGCTTGTACCCAGCTATAACGCTTAAACTAAAATTGATCCCTAACATTGTCCAATGAAACGTGGGAAATTCAGTACAAATGATGCCCTATGGCTGTTAAATTCATTGAGCACCACGAGACGCCACTAACCTCCCCCTTCTAACCTTTGGGCTACGCAGCTGTCAGACTGGAGCCATGGTTCAGAGGTGGCGTGACCCTTACGGCCTCAGCATAACCGGGGCTGTCTGGCAGACCTAACCTTTACCAGGAACAGATGATGACTTCACCATCTGTCTTGTGTTTAGTAGGTCTAGCCTACTTGAACTTGAACTTGTTTGAGACGTTATTGTGAGGGGAAAAATACATTACAAGATTTTAGACTGAATAGCAGTTTCTGGGCATAACTCTACCTTACCATGCCCTATGTCCGTCGACTACTAATTCAGGAAGTGATGGAAATATCCTACTGAGAATGTAGCAACTCCTTCAATACGTGTCTACACCATCAATTTGAACAAATTACTACTATTTTAGCATATTTAATTTGCCTGTTTGTCAAACATTCTGTTGGAACAAATATAAGCACAAATTCATTTTCAAGAAAAAAAATGCATTGCCTTGATTAATAAAACAACATAAACTTGATTTATGAAACAACAAATCAAGTTTATTGTATTTAGATTTTCAGTAATGTCGTACTCCAAACAAAAATAAACCAATTTTGTCAGTAGCTCGAAAATTCAGACCACATTTATCTTCTGACATTCTTGGTATTCTGAGGATTAGTCTGATTGCAAGTTTACTTGAGGGCTACAACAGCTTTCCATTGCTAATGGACAAAAGAAAAGACAAATTTGCATGTTTGGAAATTTTTCCGGATGTGAAGAACAGACAGTCATGGTGTGAAAACAAAACATAAATGAGATGCCGAACAGTGGTGTGGCAAATAATATTTCAATCCCTGGGAATGTAACTAACTGATATGCATCGCACTGCAGTAGTATGTTGGAAAATAGTTGAATTTTTTAGCAGAGATCAATTGAGTGGCATTAATGATTGTTATATATGAGAACTTCATAGTGGTTATTGTAATATTAAGATATAAATTTGTGAGTGGATATTCAATCACAGCTCTTAACCTTTTGTTTCCATGAGTGCCTCTTCAAATTCCTAGTTTATCAGGGCTAGTAAGCCTCTCCCCCTACTCCACAACTACTAAGATACTCAAAACGTAGGAGGGGGTACGAACAATGAGAGGCAAGAAGTGAAATGAACTGTTTCTCAAACTTAAAAAAAGTAGTTTTTAACCAAAACAACCAAAGAAGTTTCAGTTTTGGTGCAAAACTTGTGTGCCTCATCCAGAGCTGAATAATGCACATCATCTGTCGTCTAAGTCTTTCAATTGGATTTTCAATGCTAAGCCGCATAGCCGTCCATCTCCTCTCCCAAAAGTGAGAGTTGCCCTCTTGAGTAAGGGGGAGGGGGAATTGACTGTGTGTGTTTAGTCGACACAGGCTCATCCGCTGACTGCTGTCTGACCCTGAGTTCAGCGGTACGGTTATTAATAGGCCCGGAGGCCTCAACTTCCAGGAGGCTCTCTGATCAGCTCCAGATGTGGAATGAGAGGACAAATCTGTGGGCCTATCCATGTTTCACATGAAGCAGAGAGTGGGGAGATGGGTATTTGGCGAGACTGATAAAGAGCTAGGGAGGAAAGGAGGTACGCAAGACCTTTCCACAGCAGGAGTGTGTTTTGCGAGGCTTTGTTTTCATGTGTGTGTTTTTTTTCTTTCCTTTTTTCTTCTTTCATTTATTACACTCTCTGCCCTCAGACCAAAAGACCATAAAAACGTATGGTATCACCATGGTGACCATAATAACCACCTATAAAACAGCGTGTAAACTGTGAAATAAGACAAACAGACCAGAACAGCCTTGACTGGCTGGCTGGCTGGCTGGCTGAATGGCTGCCTTCCGCCATAAAACTATTTGAGAGCCAGACCGAAGGAATGCCTTGTAGGCTGCTGTGGCTGTCACGACACATGAAAGGATTAGGCTCTGTGTTTTATCTCCTCTTTATCTGATGGTAATGGATAAGCCGAGTGTAGCCTATCATCCGACGCTCGGGCTGGGGGTTTGATGTTTTAGTAGGGTGACGGTTTGTTGAGTTGACCGCTTTGGTCTATTGATTGCTGTTTGATGGTTTTGATATGTAGGCTGCGTGGAACAGGTCAAGTCTTTTATGCAGTGAAGGCTCCAAATAGCTTTTAGCTGTCCTTCACTCCCCCCCTCTTCCCCATTACTCTAGTGGTTCGTTTGATGTTTGGATCAATCAATAGAAAGAGCCTGAGCTCTTACACATGCTTCTTCCTACTTCCCACTGAGCTCAATTCTTCCTCCTTCATTGTGCAGCCTTTATATCACATTTTCTCAACACAGAATAAATGATATAATTACAGCTCATTACTTAGCCTAACGCAGGCTAATTATTCTGTCATTATGGCAAGGATTAGCTATGCTCATTCTCTCCTTTGCACTGTTTTCCCCTCAAAAGTCATGCGAGCGGTGCAGAAAAAGTCTTGCTCATAAAGGCTGAGTAAGACAAAGCCCCTGGACATGTCCTGTTGACGTTGATCATATAGACCGCGGGTGTCAAACTCGGTCAGACGATGAGGTCTTGCTAGGATGTAGTGACAGCGCAGACCAGACACATTAAAGAGTCCGGGCACAGAGAGATGCCTAACCTAATGGGGCATTTTGATGTATGCCTTTTAATTTATGCAAAGAAATCAACATGCTGCTTTTATAGGCCATGGCACAGCTCATGCTGATGTGTCATCAGACGTCTAGAAAATTACTGGATACAACAGATAGACGAGGCTAAATTTAAAATTGGGGGGGTGAGGGAGGTGGAGAGACATCATGCGGAGCAGGGTCGTGATTTATCAAAGGCACGTGAGTGATGGACACCCTCTCTTTCTTCTTTTTCTCTTTTTTTGTTCACCGTGCCGTCTCTGTGCCAGCGGCATGAAGCCGCAGGTCGTCCTTATATAGAAGTCTAAGTGAATTACACCAATGAAATGGGCTAACGAACTGAGAGCAGAAGAGCACTGAACACCGCGCTGTTGTCAAGGGTCGGAGGCTTTCTGGGTCAAAAATAGATGCAGATGAGTGGAGGAAGGTGTGGGTGTCTGTAGTGGGACTCTGCTGTAGCGCACCTGGGACTCTGTCATTGTCCTGTGATGCTATCTGTGATTCACATATGCAACACACCAGTATTTAAGGTATAGATTGGTACTTATGTAGGTATTTAAGAATTTACTGTCCACTTTTAAAACTCTTCTTAAAGCACATTTCTATCCTTTGGCATTTAACAAACATTGTGACTCTTGCGCTTCCTCTATAGTGTTTTATTGCTTTTATTGTTGTCTTTTGTTTTGTCCTTTCCATATTTTGAACGTTTATTAATTTTTATCTGTACAGGACTTTGTCACAGTTCCTGTTGTTTTAAAGTGCTAAAGTAGTAGTAGAAATCCGTCTGTTGAATACATCAAAAATAAAAACTCCTGTCATCTTTGATTTATAAGGACATCAACCAGCAATATGTACTTCAATACACATACATTTAGTTTAATAATAGGTTAGGTTGATTAGTATATTGGGATAATCCTGCTTTTGCTGTAGTTTAAAACGTTCTTTTTCCATGAAGAAACTTGCTGTACATTTTAGGTGCTTTAGCCCTGGAAAAAAGAAATGTCAAAGTGATAATCGGCAGGTCAGGCAGTAAAAAGAAAAAAAAGATCAGTATAAGCCAGGTAGAGCATGTTTCTTTGAATCACTGGTTTAGTCACTTTTGTGAGATACCAGAGTGCCAGAGGAATTGAAGTTGTTTTTATAGCTTTTTGGCAAATAAAGTAGTACTGTTCTGCCCCTCCACCACTTCTTGACTCACACTTCTGGTCAGCTGGTTGAATAAAGGTAAAAACAGTTTACTCCACTTAAAAGAGAGACAAATTCAGCTGTTTGGAAATTAGTTATAGAAACTAAATGAATATGACTATTAAGCATGATTTTTGTGTTAAATGGCATTATAGTTTGGAATTAATAGCGTGTGAGATCAATGGGCAGGTTCCGAACGGCGCAATCGGCACACACTATTAAGCTATAAATGCAGCTTAATCAGTCTTTACTGTCACTGTTACTGGTATATAAAAACCCTATTTAAAATAAACAAATAACTGTTAGCCTGGTGGGGGGGCAAGTGAAGCCTGGCTGCCCGCCAGGCTTATAATGCACTGGGGTAGGCCCTGTTTAAGGTAACTGTTCTAAAACTAGGGTTGAGTTGCACAGTTGACTGCAGCCTTGGTACCTGAGCTGCCAGACTTGTTTGCTAGAAAGAATATAAAGATGAAAAGAGTAAAGTGTCCAAATGTTTTTTCTATACATTTAGTTGAGAATCCCATTTAAAATAATCTATATATTGCTAAAGTTATTTATGCAAGTAGAGAAACGACTTTGGTAAAACAAGAATGACTCTTTGAGATCCATCAATCAACCGTCCAAAGTTCAGAATGTGCCAGTTTTCCTGATTGGTAAAATACCCATAAAATCATATGTTGATTATATCTGGTTCTGTTCATTAAGTACATCACAACTGGAAGAATAAATGACTTTTTGATCTATAAACATATCAAACAGCAACTACATTAGCTTTTTTATGTAATAAATACCAAATAAAGGTTGGAATATATATTTATGCTGTTGCTTTCTGATCCAGTAAAGAATCTGTGGGACTGATCAGTTAATGTCAAGTTTCAACGATTTGCATTTCATATTATGTCAACTATTAGCACCACTAAGTTCACAGCCTTGGGTCTCAGGTCTGTATATGTGCTTTAGGGCCTAGAGAACCCTTGTCCTCCCCCTCCTCTGGACTTGATTAATCCCTATCACCCCCCCTACTCTATGATCGCGTTTCCATTTTTTCTAGTCTGTATCTGTTCCTTCATCCCCTCCCCAATCTTCCCCTCACTGGCACAGAATGGCTTCCTGGCAGAATGGAGGCATTAATTCAGGGATGAGAGGTGTGATACTCTCTCTCTCTCTCTCTTGCTGTGTCTCTCCGGTTCTCTCTTTCTCTCCACCGTTGTTGCGTTTGTAACTCCTGGCCTTTATCGTACCCGAAACAGCTCACTACCCTCTGATCCTATCTCGGATCTCAATATCCTCGCCGTTCCACCCTGTAAACGCAGGGATGAAAAATCTTGCCCTTTCGCCAATGCATTACACCCCAGCATATCACCGTACGCCCCCCCACCCCACCCCTTTCCTCCCATCGCTCTCTCCATACCACTCACCCTTTGTTACACGGGCCTCCAGCGAAATTCGAACTCCGCAAAATGAGACCAAGTGAGCTGCACTTCCTTTACGCCAGAAACCATCTTAGTCTCATTATATTTGTATTTAGGCCCAGTGCAGGCCCTTGAATCTCCCTTGTCAGACAATAGGTCAGGCAAAATAATGACTCGCTCTCTGTAAGCTTCAAGAGAGTTAAGGCTTTGGATGTAGGGGAGATAAAACAACAACCGGTCTCTCAGCAGAGAAACATGGATCAATACAAACGAAGCGGCGGTGTAAAAAGGCTGTTTTTGATCCGGGCTTGCGTCAGCACGGCTGAGGTGAGTCTTGACAGCTCCCGCGCTGTTGGTAGATATGGATCTGTGTTCAAAAAAAGGAGCAAAACGCTCAGGGAGCACAAGCGTCTTGTTAGGCTGTGGAAACACACGGCCTGAAATCGTCATTGCACTGAAACTATAGCGTTGGCTTGAAAACTTTGTGGCTTTTCACTCCAAAGTAGGGTAGAGGAAAAGCAAAAATGGAGGATATGACTTGTGGTTTGTTTTTGAAAGCGGCGCCTGCTGGCATATTTAAAGCTCTCTAACCTGCTATGTCAAAGGTAGGTAGGGAAGCAAGCAAGGATGGCAGGCTCTTATCTTTGCTGCTGTTGTGTTTTGGTGGGTAGGGGGGCGTGCCTGTGATCTGCGATCGTGTACTGTGTCGTCGTAGCGAGTGTGTCTGTCGCTCCTGACTGAGCCGCCACCCCACAGCTCCTCCACACACACACATTAGGTTTTGGCAGACAGAACGAGTCAGCCGCCGTGGAGCTGGAACGCTGTGCCGGGTGGAAGAGTGGGGGCGGGGTTGAAAGGTAGGCTTCGTAGATCTTTAGATAAGACATCTTTCCAGACGCCTTTACTGTTTACTATCATAACCGCATAACAGCCTCAGACATGTTGGAGATGAAAGGAAAGATTAGTGACTGCTCTTGCAGGATAAAAAAAAGAACTTCATCTCTTAAACATCTGTGTCATGATGCCAAGTACAAAGGCTGTAAAAGGCTCCACACTTTGTAATAAAAACTTGACGTCTTTATTTTCATATTAGTTTCCTCTGAAGTGGGGCTTCTATGGTAACCACTCCTAAAGTGCATGTGTTTTTTAATGTCTCCCTTAAATTTAGAGCTCCTACTGTAGATGTTAAACTTGTAGATAATGGCCTGCAGGATGTATGAATCAAAGGATTGGTATTTTTACTGACAGTTTCAAATTATTGTAAAGCTTTTATGTGCTGATAGAGAATTTAATAAATTCTGACTTTACTTTAAGAGGTATGATGTTAGAAGTATGTCAAAACTGTGTTTATTTTCTAGCCTTCTGCTATGATTGAAAATTAATTATTAAAATAGTATTGGGAGCGGAGACGTCACACTGTGTAACGGTGCAATTGCACTATTCCAGGGTTTTACCGTTTAAAAACACAGAATGAGTTGGAGTCAATATTTTAATGACTTTAGCATCTCATCCTGCCAGTTAGCATACCTAGCTTAGCGAAAAAAAGGGACTGTTTATTGCGCATATTAGAAAGTTTTTTTTTTTTTTATTTGGGTTTTTTGAAGTGAGGTTCTGTGATTATTGGTAAAGGTTCCCTTAGCTTTAGTAGAAAGGTATTTTATCATTGTAAGCATCACTTGCCAGTGAGTCTATCAGGATGATTTCTAATTCACCAAACTCCTGGTTTGATGCTCAATGTAATGCCACGCAAGAACAGGAACTTTGTTCAGCTGAACAAAATGCCACCAAACCTGACAATGGTTCCTTGTGAAATTATAAATAGATGCAAACATAGCGTTGTGTTTTGCTGATATAAATATTTTTAGTTTCAACAAGATTTGTTTACTTTTTATAAATTCAGTGGCTTCTTTCTGCTACAGATAAGGAAAGTATTACTGATGGTAATAATCTGAACTAACTTTTAACGTAAGATTTCCAAAAGGCCGCCAATATTTATAAGTGGAGAAAATTCCCTGACAGACGCTGGTTGAAACATGTCTAGTAGTGGAACTTTGTTGTGGTCTAGTCAACCTTCCTGTTCCTTGCTAAAAATGTTGCTCTCCTTCTGGCTGAATGAAAGACATGTTTCAATATATAATGAAAAATAAGGTTTTCTGTGAAGAAGCGTCCTAAACCTCTGAACTTCTTTGACTTGTTTTTCAACACCTGATAGTGAAAAGTCTTCACTCAATAACAGCATCTTCACCAAACCAATTCGCATAAAAATCTTGATTCTCATTTTCTGTGATTCATAATCAACATAAATTCTCTGTCGATTTAGAAAAAAAAAAGAAGAATCCACTGACTTTTGGCGTCCATTTTGTAATGACGTGGGATGTCCTGACGTCACCACACAGCCAGTACTGGAATGTTCTCTTGGTGGATGGCACCAAAACAAAGTGGACACAACAAAAATAAAAGAGAGAGGTTCAACTGAAACCTGCCTTTGTTGAAGTAAAATCACACAGCCAAAGTATGCCATACCATCCTGTAAGTTTTGCACTTAAAAGGCTTTGCTACCGCTTTACCTACAGACTAAAAAGAAGGTCGCGACTCACCCGTGCCTTAACCAAGATGACCAAAGTGTAAGTAACATGTGATACTATTTGTAACAGTTCCATCTAAGTGTGGATTAATGTTTGAAACTTTATAAATGTGACAAAGACACTTTAATGTCTCCATTTGTCATTCTGTTTGACAAAGCAGAGTGAAGTAGATCACGAATGCTTTGCAAACCTTTAGATTGAAGCAGAAATCTTTGAGTAACCAATTTGAATGGAAGGTGCATTTAGAATTGAATTGTGACCTCAGAATCAGAGTTGAATTGAATCTTGAGATGGTAAAAGATTCCCACTGTGGTCATTAGAGCTACATAATATCAGGAAATCATGTGATAAGCAAACATGTTGGTGAATGTTTCTATGTACCGGTATGTGTGATTTGCAATAGATAAATACTTGACAACGTTCCATTTTTGATTTATGAGTCCCTTGATAATGAGTAGCATTTTATTTATATGTTGCGTCGTACTATTTATTGCAATCAAAGTGGTTATTATTTCACACAAAGATACAGCGATGACCGTAAATTTAGGAGCCCTTTTGTTATCATGACCTGGTAATCAAGATTATTGCCTGATAGCTCAGGCAATAAGCAATTAATCAATTAATTGCATGATGAATTAAAATGAGCTTGATGATTTTCATTCTGATGAATATGTTTTGAAAGGTAAGGTTTTTGGAGACTTCATAATTAATTCTATTTACAATTTTGCTTTTAAGTGGTGTTTGTTTTCGTTTTAATTACTTTTGGTTGTCAGGGTTTTATCTTGGGTATTTAAAACATCTACCAGTTCCAGTGTTTAACTCTTATTTTGTAAAGAACCCTTATTTGTGTTTGAGAGGGAAAATTTGCATTATTGTGTCATTATCAGTATATTACTTGAAAATGGTCTCTCAACAACATTATCATTTATCGCAATAATTCCTGGGACGATTTAACGCACAGTGAGCTTTATCGTGACAGACCTATATTTGTGTTCCCTGATTGACTGAAGATAGACTGCTCAATCTTCAGTCAAATAGTAAAGGCGGACAACTCATAACTGATTACAACAGACATAGTTTGTCATGGGATTCACATTCCCAGCTATTCTCCAGTGCATCATGCCTAATACCAGGCCGTGTGTAATCTCCTCCTTGCCTTAAACTCCTGATCACCGTGTCGGTACAGACAGCAGCTGCAGATTGACTTCATACTGTGTACATAACAATGTCTTTGTTGTCATTCCAACGGCTTATCGGGCTCGTCATCGTCGGTGGGTGAGGGCAGAAGGAATTCCACAAAGTTTTGATACCAATTAAAGTGAGTCTGTCTCCCGTTATCTCATTTAGGCTGAAGTCAATATGATTGGCATAATCAGACATGCCTGATTGGGGCCTCCCATTTAATTAATCAGTCGCACTGTATCATCACCTGTGGCTCATTAGAGTAATTAGACAGAATTAGTCAGATAGACGGCCTCTCTCTGCCTGCACATGAGTGGAAGGAATTGCATTAGGAGGGCTGAGCACACAGACGTACACCTAAGTTCTGATAGCCGTCGGTAATGGGATTTGTTTACCCGTGACTGTTATCAGCGACGAGTATTTTTTTATTTACTTTTCTCCCCCCCCCTCACAGCGGTAGATGGAGAGATATTCGTTTCCAAAATGGCCCCAACCTCCCCTGCCTAGCTGCAAACAAGCGCGCCCCATGCCAGATTTCGCCGGGGCGAAACATGTTCGCCGACTTCCTCTTCTGAAGCCCGGTTCAAAAGAACACGGAGAAACTGGGCGCGCCAAACTCGCTGCGGAGGGCCTGCCTGTGCGCTCATGTGAGAGCACACGCGTGCGGAGCAGCGTGCGAGAGAGGCTTCTTGGCCAAGTCGGTGTTGAAGTCTCTCGAGGGAGTGTTGGCAATCTGTTCCAATCGTCTTTACAGCTGACCAGACGACCAAATGAACCAGGACAGGGACCGCTGCTGTGGGCCAGTCCGGCCAACCCCAAGCAAGGGCTGTTGCAGCAATCACGCAGACATTACAACCCACTTAATGCTCTCCTGCACACACACGCACACACACACACACACACATTTCGTCCTCCGGTGAACTAGTCGGTGGAGACTTTACCGAGCTTTGCTCCATTTAAAAATAGTGCTGGAGCTCATTTGAATAGTAGGGTTTTTTTTTCTAAATAAAAATCCTAGTAAAGTTTTATTGTTTTCAGATTTTAAAGACTTTAACGACTAAAGAGCCAGAGGATCGTTTAACACACAGAATCCCCAAACATGGTAGAGTGTGCCTCGACTGAAAAAATACCACATTTTTGTGGTAATAAAACGAAGCTTTAAACAACAATATAAAAGTAGTAGAAGACGTGGTGTAGAAAGTATTCCTTTCTGCTCACAAGAAGATGGTTATAGCTGGTTAATTAGCCAGGCGCTCTGTTCTGGTGCGAGTTTGATGCTTGTAGTTTTGCCAACTGCACCTTTTATTTTAAACCAGTGATACCTTTTTTTAAAAAAGATTGATGGGTTGACTTGTAAAATTCCAGAAAATATAAAAAACTAGAACAGGAGAAATGTGGAGTCCTTCAACACCTGCACATTTGATTTCCAGAACCCCAGATTGTAGAGAATGCATTTTTGAGTCCAGTGCACTTTAGTTTCCACACCATAAATGTAGGTGTTTTTTAGGGAACACTTTTTCAAACCGTAAAGAGAGTCTTATTTTCAGCCAGATTCCCAGCAGTGTGCAGCAAAAGGTGTAGAGAGGTGTTGCTTGTTTATTTGTTCTCCACGCAGCTGGAGAAAACATCAAGTTTATTTGTATAGCCCATTTCAGCAGCAAGGCGGTTCAAAGTGCTTTACACCATAAACACGTAATACAGTAACTAATTGTGAAACGAGTGATAAACATCACATCTTGTCAAATGACATCATCAGCTTTCTTTAGCATCTTATTGTAAGGCTTTAAAATCATAGGAACAATACAGAGGGATGTCTCAGCAGCTTTTGAAACTGTACATTTTCAAAACTTTATATTTAGCAGTCACGTGACTTTCTGGTATTACTAAGGACTTGTCTTAGTAATTATTGAAGTTTCACTCTCATGTACACAAGGCTTCTTTTTCCTGAAAGCTTTTTCTCTAATATAAAACACATTCTACAAGCTGCTTCATTTTTTTTGGGTCAGTAGTTTGACTGCTTGACATGAAAAGTTTAATTATTATTATCAAATCGGTGAAAAAAATAATAATCTTGGTGCCATTCCAGATGACTTTGAAGCATTTTGTTTGACATTAACAGTTCTGTCTGGTGCAACTTAAAAAAGTGCATTTGTGGACTAGATTTGAATAAAGGCAGAAAATAAGAAAACGACTTGTTTAACACACCTCATATGACTTAAGCTTGACCTAATTACAGATCAATGGGTCTGGAGCTGCTCCCCTTCTCTAAAACTGATCTTCGGTATTCTGAAAACCAAGTTTGTCCTGTTGACCGCTTTGCCGGCTGCTACAAATTCGTTTTGGCCTGTCCGTGTTCACTGTTTATAAAAATGAAAGGTCCTCATCTTTCTGTTTAGCCATCTGTTAATTAAGCTATCTGCTATATTTAGCCTCAGCAGTAATATCAGCTCCAAAGTGGGTGCTAGGAAGGATCAGTCAGCTGGAACGGCTGGCCACCGAGTCCACGCTGCAAAAGTATTAGAACGGTTGGATGTAAGAGGTTAGAAATTAACCCGTATGTCTTAAAAACCTAAATCCTTCCGCGGAGAGATATTGCTGAAATGAAAATATAACCTTTCAGGAAAAGGTTGTGTTTTATATGCCAGTGTTCCAATATCAATATCTGTTTTAAGCAACTTAAGAAAGATTGAGGTTTGTCTCCAGCTTAACTTTATTACACAAACACAGTAAGAATAAAGAAAATTAGCCTGTGACATGGTTCTTGTAAAAGCTCACTTTGTTGGGTACACATGGAGACACTAAAAAGCTAATTCCAGAAAGTGTGTGTCTGTTTTTCCTTATTAAAAACATTGTTTGCATCATGGCGGTCAGGGCTTTTAGGCGGATGATGTCTTTTTTTTCCTTTTTTCTTCCCCCCCCTCCAGTGCATGTAATACAAAAACTGCATTGGGCAGAGAAAATACCAAAGCCTGCTTTTTCACTAGTTAGCCTTAGGTGCATAAAATTGTTTTGAATTTTTTTAATACATGGTTTAATGTGCAAGCGTAATGTCTGGCAAGACGAATTGTGAACTTTCGGAAGTCACGCTTCATTGATAAAGCAAGTGTAAAGTCTACCGTGGCCCGCTGATGTTGGCGTATAGTTCGCTGCATAGTCAAAACCTGATTGAGTCTAAGGGTTACTCTTTTGTTACCTTAAAAAAAATGTTTTAACTAACACCTGGGACCGATCCAATCCTCTGTGATGTGATGTGTTTAGCTTAATGCTGAGAATTCCTTTGGAAATGGGGATCTGGTGTTGGGATATGCGCCGGGCATTGAGACAGGATTAAAGTGAATTGAGGGCGTTGGGGATTGGCACATGACCTTCTGAAGCAGAGCTCTACTTTTGGACCTGGCTTATTTTTAGATGCATCGATCAGCCGTTCCGTGACCAATGCAGAGTTCCGCATTTGAGGGTTAACCGGCAAAATTCTCATTGCGATTATTTTTATTCCAAGGACTGCAAAGCATAAATGGGTAAAAATCTTCAGCATATTTTAGTCGTGAATACAAGAGGAAGTGAAAGAGTCACAACAATATCCAGATTTATGCATAAGAGCATTTATCTATAACCTTTATTAGGTTTTGCAGAAATGCATCAGTACTTCTGCAAAGTGGTATGGTGTGAGCTCTTGGTATGAATGAATTTAGTAAATGGGGAAATATTTGACATTGTTTACACTTAAATTAAAAAACTGGCAAAGTTCTAGGTTTGCCTACTCTATAAATGTCTCATTGACCTCCATTTTTTGTAGGTTTCACGGGAACTTTATGTTATAAAGTTATAACACCAATAAATCAGGAATGATTGTAAATTCCCCTCTATTTTCTATATATTTCTTTTTCATCTGCTCATTAAATTAATCAAAATTAAGACTTTTCACCATTTTTGCTTTATAAACACATCAAAGTGTAGCTTTTACTTTACGATAAAAAAGAAAAAAAGTCACATAAAGGTTGGGGAATTGAGCTTTGATACATATGTTGAGGATTATCTTTTATTTCCTTCTTTTTTTGTCCATTTTTTTTTTACTGCATTCAAATCACTTACCTCTGTCAAAAAATCTGCAATACATTTTTCTTTTCTTTTTTTGGAATAAAAAAGTCAGACTCGGCAGTGAGATCAGAATTATATTCTAGCCAGGATTTCACACATCTGTACTCACTACAACTCAATTTCTAGACTACATATAGGTGGATGATGGATGATTACTCCATTTAAATTAAGATCTGGTTCAAAGTATTAGTCCTAATTCTTTAGACATTGTGGTTATCAAAATAAAATCTTGACGTAGTCGTAACTGGAAAATGAATTATTCAGACATACTCGATAGCGTTAAAACCACAATTTGAACTATATTTGCCCAAATTGTCGCCTTACTTTGCTGCAGGTTTTAAACTGTAAGATGTCGAGAACATCCAGAGAAACGTAAGATTCTCTTTAACTGACCGACAGCATTGTTAGGGGGTACTGAGGAGGACTGCCACATGCTAACTGCGCTAACGCTAACCGCTAACATTATTAGCATTATTAGCAATCACTTTAGAATGATTCTTTAGTTTTCCTTCTATTTTTAGAGGCTAATTGACAGAGAAATTGCCAGTATAATAACCGAATAAATATTTTCCAACATCCTTGTTTTTTTATTATTTTTTTTTTATCAGATCCCAATCCATGTAGTAGAGCACCCAGTTTCTGACAATTAATTTCGTGATAAAAAAAAAAGAACGTGTTAGGCTCCTCCTTCCGCCATGCTTTGCACAAGCTTCCGCGTACGCTCGAGTTCACTTACACATAGCGCAGCTGCTCCATGGCCACAGGCAGACAGCCTGCTACATCAACTGCACCATGGGCAGCAAGAGCAAGATGGCGTGTAAGCAAGTTTTTTTTTTTTTTGTACCAAGGCTATAGCAGCGGGCTGTCAAAGAATGCATGCTTTTTTTCTTTTTTTTTCTTCCTTATCCCAGTTTGTGAATAAAACAGAAATAGCGACTGGCCAGGGAATTAAACTTAAAGCTGATGAAGGCAAATCTACTAATTAGTACTTGATCACGCCATTTCTTTAGAGGATTGTATTGTGTGTTTTCGATGGGGTGGGGTGGGATATATATGCATGAGTGTGTTTTGGGACCTTGTCAGCGGACTGGGCCACAAGGGCCCCTGTGGTAATGTGTGTATTAAATGATTAGTGCGTTAGTTAGCATAACGGCCCTTCAGCACCATTTAATCACTCTCAGGGGTGGGCGTCCTCACAGGGGGTGGATGGAAGAGTTTTGTGGTGGTGGTGGTGGGAGGAGGAAGGGGGACTAAGGAGAGAGGCGCACGATGCAGGAAACTGAGGAGACTAAACTGAGGAACTGCTGGTTGAATGAGTGAGTGGATGATCTGTGGAGAGGCTGCAGGGGGAGAAAAAAAAAGAAGAAAAAAGAGAGAGGGCAGGAATCCAACAGAAACATAATCCGGCAATTGCCACACAGTCAGCAAAGAGAGATACAATCGGTACAAGTCTTGAACGTGTTGTTAATGTCAGAATTGTACCCATCGTCTGGAACAAGGCCCGTGAATGGCTATTAATAACAATGCAAAATAAATGTGGTTAAAGGCGGGGCTGAGATCAGCCTTGACGACGCTGTTTTAGATAATTGTTGCCGTTGTTATGTTACTCAGAGCGGAGGAGTCGTCTGGGGCTCACAGTCAGTAATCGCTGTGAACTGCCTTGAATTTGCTGCCATTTGCTACACAGGTTTACACGGCCGACTTACTTGTATTTTATGAACCAACAGGCTGGATGACTAAGATGTTACAGCCAGGAAGAGCAGATTCTGTAGCAGAGTTTTTTTTGTTGTTTTATTATCATTATTTTTGGGTGGAGAAAGGTGTTGCGGTGTTGTCCTCTGGGTGGTCTTCAGCTTCTTAGATGATTGTGCTGCTGTTCAAGTGGCTTGCGTATGTTTGTGGTGTTTGATTTAATGATTTTATTTTAACATTAATGGTGCTATGCGCAAAACAAACTAGAGCAATAAATACAAATTTGTGTTTTTGGGTTGCAGAAAGAACTAGATGCCACCGCCACACAGCTTGCCAACAGACAGGATGAGAGCGAGCAGTCAAGAAAGAAACTCATCGACCTGAGCCGCGAGTTCAAGAAGACGACACCAGAGGTGAGACAGCTGAACCCACACTAATCTTTTATACAGCTATACTTGATAAATTAGTATATTGTTGAAAAGTTTGTTGAGACAAGTAAGTCATATATGACGTCTCAGATTAGAATATTACATCAAGCTGCTTTTGATACATAAATGTGGGATTAAGGAAAATACGTTAAAACAAATCTGGGAAAAAGTATGCTTCAGAAAACTGACGCGTTAGGGAGGTAGCACCTTTTGGATATTCCCAGAACCATTAGGGGAGTTTTATTGTAGACAGGCACAAAACATTTCCCAAAGTAAGAATATTTTCTCACTGACCATTCATTCTCATGAAACTTTTTAATTTACATTGTCTGAGAAGTCAAAACCCGGGTCATTCCTATTGATTACGGACTGTCATGATTACCAACTTTTCTGGATGATAAATTATCCCATAAATTGTGATATTCAATGTTGTTTTTTAGACTATTTTTATGTAATTACAAGTATGCCCTCTCGCAGATCAATAAACTTTAATTTCTAAAGAACACTCTAGACCTAGAATACACTTTAAATATCCCAAAATAAAAAAAACAAAACAACCAATATCAATAAATAAAACTGAAATATAAACCAAACGCAACCGAAGCCGTAGATACAGTATAATCAATTATGAAGTTTCTCTAAACAAAATTGCCCTTCAAGAAATATATTAATCATTAGGCTCAGACAGGTAAGACAGGTAAAGCTGCTAGCTAGGACATTTATAATTATCAAGCTCATTTTAATTTATCGTGTGATTAATTGATTTATTGCTCAGACATTGAGTGCGTTCTGCAACAGGAGTGTTGGAGGGTGACGTTGGTAAATTGAGTTGTTTTTCAGCAATGCAATTATCGCGAATGAAACGATTACGCGTTATGACACAAGCAACTTCACTTGAAAATTTACAGAAAGGTGTAACTAACATTTTAAAGCAATTTCACCGAACTAGGCTTCCAGTTTTCTCGCTTTTAAAGTGAGAAGAAACAAGGCCCTAAAATTTTGTTTCGACTGAAAGAATAACTTTTTTTCCCCCTGCAAATATGATAAAGTTAACACAAAATATGAGCTGTAAAGTGACATGACTGTATAATAATCTTCAAGAAATAAAAAGAAAATTGAAAAGCTTAGCACTCTACATCCACAAAGCTCCCTCTAAAAGTTTGTGGTTTATGAAAATATACTACTTTCCTCCATTTACCCTGGTAAATTCATTGAAAACAATGGCGGGCTATAATGGCGCCATCAAACTACCCTGGTTACTGGAAAGAGTCCCGCAGTTGTAACAAGCCTTCACATGGTGCATACTTTCTAGCAGTTTGTTTCGGTCATTACCCAGTTTAAGTCCCCTGAGAGTTCACCTTACCTGTTAATTTTTGTTTACACAGCAAGTGTTTAGTACATTTTGTTTGCATTTACTAGACTCAAACCTGATTATTAAATGTGACTCTTCATTGTCTACATTCAAATACATTAATAAAATGAGCTATCCTTTGTGGAAGTATTCGGAAACATCAGTGGAAGCAGAGTAAACTATCTTAGAGCCAGTTGTAGAGATGTAAACTGTTAAATGACTTTATACATGATTTAGAACCACGGTGAAATGATGATTTATGGGTTTAAATGCTGATTGTAGCTCGCTTTAAAAAGAATAGATAAATAATAATCTTTGCTCCAAAAGCTAGAGTTTTTCATAAATCTGTTTTGTTTCTTAGTTGCACCTCTTTCCAAGAGATTTGGAATGACTTTACAACTTTACAAGAAGTTGTAAAGTTTAATCCATTTGACAGAATCACTGGTTGAAGTTTTCTTCCTGAAGTTTACGTTATTATTTCCACAACGGGAGCCTGTGTGTCTTCCACACACCGAGGCCGAACAAGACGTTGGTCCACACTCCCAAAATAGGAGCGACCCCCTTTCAGCATTGACAGATGCAATTTACATTAACAGCCCGTTTTTTGGACCCCACACAAGAACCAGCCTGGGTAAAACAGGATGTTCTGGGGGAGGGGGGGGACCTGTTCGGGGCCGCATGGTGGAAACGCACCTTGAGAGTTTGCCCGAGTGTGTCTCAGCATCTGCTTTGTTCATAAACGCCGCTGTGATTATTTACTGAAAAAAGCAAAGGGGGAGGAGAAGTTGGAGCAGAGAGATGCGGGCTCGTCTCCCAAAAATAGTCCCTCCATTAGTTTCCCTGAAATCCTAAAGAGACAAAACAGAAACCCCCTCAGGAGTTTGTATTATCTGACCTAGTTTTTTATGTGAGCAGAAAGTGTGGTCCCTGAAAGTGTGTGTGTGTGAGAGAGAGAAAGAGAAAGAAAGACAAGAGAAGCAGGAGGGGTAAGAGGGGAAAGAAAAAAAGAGTGTGACAACACTACTAAGTGGGATCAGGAGGGAATTCTGTCCTGTTCCTATGTTCCCATCGCTCCTCCTGGGAATATTTGTTTCATCTCTGTTACCAAGGCAACACATTTTAAACCTCGCAGTGAAAACAAAGTATTGTTGTGTTATTATTGGTAATGTCACCATGGTGAATTATTGATGGTGGCATGAATAATGGATGAATGGTGTAGACAGTGGATAGAAAATCGTCAGCTCTCGGCGGAGTTGACAGCAGGCCTATTATAGTTACCACAGGATGAGGATTGTGACGATTGACTCCAGCATGTAGCCTGTCCTGGTGGAGAGGAACTGTAGCTGCACTCCATGTTCACCTCTAAAATAACCAGCAGCACACAGAAGGCACTGAGGCAGAAACAAATAACCGTGATTAATCGGCTATTGAAATAATCAGCTAACTTAGTAATAGATTCATTGTTTGCTGGAGTATACAGACTCAAAAAATTGGCCATTTGATAAAAAAACAAAAAACATTCTGAGCAGTAATTAAGCCAAATGTGTACATTTTAAATTTTACCCAGTTGAGATTTACTAAAGGAATGCTATGTGAATGCATATTAGGCACTAAAATTTTTATTTTCTTTAGGGATTCACGATATTAGATTTTTGGTCAATATCCAATATGCCGCTGTACTAAAACTCATTTGGCCGATAACCGATTCCAATACAAATATTTTTTTGCTATACCTAGTTGGTGAAACGATATGGCTTTCTCTATTATAGAATTAAAATACTGTATTATCTTTGTCAATTTAGCCTGCTACAAAATGCAAATGCTAAAAAGGAGGCTGAAATGATGTAACACTTCTAACTTGCATTATGTTTCTCTCTCTAAGGCAATGACGACACTCAAACAGTGCAAATTTGACATTGTGCTGTGCTGCAGGCATCATTTTCACTGGTTTGTCAGATAAAAATGACTTTTATATCGGTGAGTTACTTTGATGGAACGGCCAAGGTCCGATATTAAATTTACAGCTAATCTCGGTCGATACGATAGCGTTATGATAATATTGTGCGTCCCTAATTTTTTTATTTTTAAAAGGAATTGTATTAAAAAGGTTTGTGGTTAGATAAAAAAATCAGTAGGATGTACCTTTAAAAAAGAAAAAACAATTAATCGTCAGAGCAATCGATTAATTGATCACTGAACTGATCATTAGCTTCAGCCCTGCAGAGCACACAAAGGAGCACATAGGCAGATAGCCTCGATCACAGAACAGAACTCACACATTCATCAGTGTAACAAGGCTGTGATTTAGGAAGGCTCCTCTGGCGTCTGTGTGGCCCCTGGCATCTCCCTGGTATGTGGAGGAGGAATCCGAGCCAGGCCAGACGAGCGACGGGATTCATTACAGAGCTCTAATGGGCTCAATAGGAATCGGCACTAAAACTCTGCAAGTACCGAAGCGTCAGAGCCGCCTACCAAAACAGGGTGGTTTATAACATGTGATGGCCTGTGCTTGATTAAAAATCTTTGTGTTTGTCTGCATGGCTCTGTGTGTGGTTGACCAGCCCATAGAGGGGGCTGTCAACTCTCTGTGGTCCACACCAGTCAACGGAGATCACAGTCACATCAGATCAAGACTGCATTAAGCGGAGCGGGAGTCCGTCTCTGATCCATTATTCAGCAACCAGGAGACCGGCCCACGTTGACTGTGTCTGGTCTGCCGAGCTGTACTCGGTGTGAACTGCACTCATGGTCTGCATAATAACACAAACGCGCACACCCCCACCCGTGTGCGCGCTCACACAGCGGCGTTTCTAGCATTTGGAAAGTAGTGCAAAGAAATGCAGCGTGAAAACAAAGTTTTTATAATTCATTAGAACTGACACACAGATTTTCCCTCCCCCCCTCCTAAAGACTACATCTCACTGTGCTTCCTAATTTGACTGAATTATTTATCTGGTTTTTTAATTTCCTTTCAGTTAAGGCTGTGCTTCTAGTGTTTTTTGTTTTTTTTTTAAGGGGGGTGTGGGGGGAAGGAGGAGATGGGGATGATTGGAAAATGCCCCAAAGATTGCTGGCCAGAGGCAGTGGTAGTAAAAGAACACACACACACACACACACACACACACGTTTGTGTTTAGCTGTAGGGCAGACAGACAGGGAATGGGAGTTCCATACTCCCTGGAGGATTCCTCAGGCTGGCCTGTCTGCTGTCTGCCGGCAGCTTACACACCAGCCATCCATCTCCTGCTGCCTGGGCCCCTCACTCCCTTTCCAAAATACACACACACACTCACACACTCGCAGATTGACCATGGTGTCTGTGTGCATTGTTATGTTATTTGGTCATAAATCTTTAGAAGTGGTGGGGGCTGGGGAAGAGGTGCTCCAGAGTGGACCGGAGGGGTTCAGAGCTTCACTGTCCATCAGAGATACATGGCTGCTGTATGCTGGGTTAGGTGAATGCGTTTATTTTTTAATTTTTTTTACCTCATGCGGGTCCTCCCATAAAGTTGAAAATTACAAAAGCACAAGTTTGAAAGATGAATGTTGAATCGTAAAAAGAAAAAACAATTTTTCCATCTTTATTTCGAGGTCCATATTTGAAGAAAGTGTGCTGCATGTATTCGAAAATGAAGGTATTCTCCATCTGTGCATCGAAGCATATATTTTTTACTAAGATCAAAAAGTTCATCAGAGTTCATGCTGTTGAGTTGTTTATAGTCTGAAATTGGTGGGAGCTCTTAATTGTGCGTATAATAAGTTCAAATTTAGTATTTGTGATTAGAGCTGGGAAAGCAAAAACTGTCAAGCTGATTGATAGGTGCAAGTAAGAAAATGAGAAAACATAGTATGAACCATGAACCTTTCACTTATGTCTGTTATAATTTCAAAAAATAAAATCCGTTTTACATTGATTTTCATTTCTTTATCACATCCTTTATATTTCATTTGCCAAAACATTTGTTTGATTTTTGTCAAAGTAGTTGAATGATTTGGTTTTTGAGTTGCAGACAAAACGTCAAATACTCCAATTTTACAACTTTTCTTTCCTCCGCACCAGGGGTTGCCAACTTCTAAATGTTTTAGATTTGTCTGACGCAGCTGTTATTAGCAGAGTTATTGGCTTAATTTGTCATGAAGTTTTGCAGAGGTCTAGTTATAACCCCATCATTTGATTCACGTGTGTTGAACCAGGGGAATGTCTACAACATGCACAGGAATTGAGAACAGGAACCCTTCTTCTACACCCTCCTTACCTGTGTGTGCTTGTCCTGGGGGTCCGATCTCATTTAGGTCGAGGGTGGGGGGAGTGAAATTGGATCTTGTGGCACAAGATCTCTCTGGTACAATGACTATTCCTGATCTGTCTTGTGAAGCAGCGAAGTATCTCAAAATCTCAAATTAGACTGATCAAACCGGAGCTGGATGTTATGGGACAGTGACTCTGTAGCTTGAAAGTTCTGGGTTCGATTTCATGTTCCTCTTTCCACATGTTGATGTGCCACCGGGCAAGGCACTTCACCCAAAATTGTCGACCGAACTATTATAAACGGTTATTTTAGTAATTGAGTGATCTGTCAATTATTCTGACAACTAATTGAGTATTATAAATTGTCCTGTTCTACAGTAGCTACTTAAGCTAGTAAAAGAAGTATGTGAAAGAGAAAATGCTAGTAAAAAAAAAAATCATTCAGTGCCTTTTGTAAATAATAAATGAAAATACTGATTATTTCTAATCAGTATTTTCATGTCACTACTCTTCTTTATCAGCAAGTAGATGTAATGTTAGTCAGAATATATTTCCTTGTCATGCGTAGCATATCAGATTCTGTACCATCACAGATTAAAGCTGGTGTTTTGCAAAGTGAGCAAAAAAAAAAAAAAAAAAAGTCACCTCTTGGCAACCATGAAGGAGCTCGTTTGATGTAGTGGATGTTTCCTGTTGAGTTGTTTGAGGACAGCATCCAGGACTTGCTATCGTAAAAAAAACTATTCCGTTTTGCAGTATGCGCACCGAGCTGTGTCATCTTTTCTATTTAGTTCTCAAAAGCCGACAGGGCATATATATATGGCGTCTTATAATCCGGTGCGCCTTATATATGTTTTAAAGTGTGTTAGAAAGACACTTTAAAACACTTTATTAAGGTGTTTTAAATGTAGTAATTTATTTCAGCCACTGGGTGGCTTCCCGTTCATATTTGCTACATCTTGTTCATGGATCTGAGTATTGAGTGGTGCTGCTCTCAAGGCAGACTTCGTTCATTACTTCGTTCTATTGTGTGCATCCATTAAATGTAAGTAATACTGTTGTTGGTTTAGTTCGGTTTTATAAATGTCTAAGAGCTGCATTTGTACTTTGTCCCGTTGA
>CAEFZY010071659.1:0-15580 GCA_903066815.1 Brachyrhaphis roseni
TCTGGGTCATAAACGGCTGACCCGTTCTTCCTGCTTCTCCAGAGACAATACAAACATGCATCCTAACACAAACAAATATCTCTCAATCCTTAATCTTTAATATTTAGATCTGTATTTTCTCTAAAAACCCAACAATTAAAAAAAACTGTTCAGATACAGCCCAGCCTGCCTTAATATAATACACTGTTAAAATATAGGGCAACCAAATGCCTTCAAAAGTCACTGAATTAGTAAATTCAGTTATTATTTTGTAATTTATTCCCACATAACATGAGGAAGCTTGAGAGCAAAGGGAGTTAGTTGAATATGAGCAGCTCCTTGAGGCAGGCAAGAAGGAGAAGACCTGCTTTAAAGAGTAACTACTAAACCTCAAATTAAAATTATTGTGCAGATAAGCTGGTGTAAATTGTGCTTTAAGTTTGTGTAAACTTATTTATTTGTACAATATAAAAGCAACTCATGCTGTCCCCTTAGGTTGAAGTCAGTTTTTTTTATTCTATGTTATTGGTTACAAACATACAGCTTGGTAGACGTTTATGTTACAATCACATATTGGACAAAACCATTTACGCTCCCCTGTGGTGAGTCGGGAATTTAAATCTCCAAAAACACAGAAAAAAAGTTCCTAGATTTGTTGCGAGTCACTTTTCAAGGGATCTGAAAAATTTCTAAATATTGAGACACAAAGTTTCTAAATATTGAGACACAGCTGCTTAGTTGAGAACTAAGAAGTCAAGTTTATCTGTTTAGCACATTTCATCGACATGGCAGTTCATAGTGCTTTACATTATAAAATCATCGATTATGAAACGAGCCAAACACATTACATTTTGTCAACAGTGCTTTCCCTGCTCATCCCCCAGACTTGGCCACGCCCTTCATTATCTCTTGGCCCCGCCCACTTTGCAATAAAAAAATAAAAAAATTGTCTGCTTATGCTTTTATATAAACTGAGTTGCGACACTAACGCATTCACAGTTAATAAAGTTCTGTTTTGGTACAGCTGTGTCCAGACATGGTAACCAACCAAACAAAATGCGGTACGAAGATCCTTCAGGAGATGTAAAAAAACAACAAACATGTGGAAGGAGATGCTCTGGAAAGAGGAGACTAAAATATATAGTTATTAACAACCTACATATCACCCCTGCTCACAGCGAAATATGTTGGTGGTGAATGATGCTGTGGGGATCTTTAAAATACGATAAAGGTTGCCACTGTAACTTCAAAATATTCAGAGATAGTTAACTAACATAATAGAATTATTGTTATGACTGAAGCATCAATTTTGGAGGCATAATGCTGAAAACATAAGTCTTTGAAGCTGGATACAGGGCAATTCTTTGGGAAAACATGTTGAAACTGAGGCAACTTAGCTGAACAATGAGCCAAAACTTGCATCCAGATCAATTTCACATTGTTTAGATCAAAGCATATTTGTGTTTCAATGCCTGAGATCCCAAAGCTAATTGGGAATCTTTGTCAAGACTTCAGAGGAGCTGAATATAAAACCACAGCAACCTTTTCAGATATTTGTAAAACTTTTGCAAACCAGACATTGTTTTGTTTCAACTTCACAGCAGCCATAAGCTTCTCTTTGATTTAATGCAAAATCATGAAAATGATTTCCACTACAGTGTTGTTGTTTGTTATGCTGTTGTAATATCTCATTTCTTAAGCACACTATGTATCCTGAGATGAAAAGGCAATAATTGTTGAATGTTCAAACACGACTCAGACTATTAGTATGCATTAGGATTAGCAGCAGGTATTAGTATGCATTTCACCGAGCCAGTCGGTCATAAAGACCCGCTAGAAATTGAAAAGAGATGATATCTGTCCTCTGTCTTTACTGAGGCAAATCAGCATAAAATCTCTGTAATTGTGACTTGTTTTGGAAGGTAAAATGTTTACCCCCAAATGAATTTAGTTGGAATGTTATTTGCTCTTTCTGTTTTTCCAGTGTCTTAATGGGACGAGCCCTGCGGGACTCTTATGAATATTTCAGCAAGAAACTCCCGTGCTGGTTTGTCTCTTTGCTTCACAATGAATACAGATTAATAAAGTGTGAAATTTCTGCTTTCTGGTTTATGTATTAAATAATGACTCACAGCGGACAGTGTGCTGTACATCCAGATGAGCAGGAAGCTACGTTTATGTTGATGCTAGGTCGTTTCAGGGGAGTTTTGGGTGCTTTTGTACCTTTTTATGTTTGATGTCTTGAGATATCTTTTGTAAATTGTTTAAATAAAACATAGCCGAGTCGGATACAACAATGAATCTTCAGTTACCTATACAAAAAATATATGAGCAAAAAATTATTTTAATGTTGTGTTAGCCAAAGTGGCTGGTAATAGGAAAACTGAAATAGGAAATACATTCCAGAAACCAGCATAATATCAACCTTTAACCAGTTCTTCCATGATAACGTTTGATTCCCCATATGTGCCTTAATAGCAAAATTTTTTACTCTCGTTAAGGAGAAATGACAACACTGCAAAATACAATACAATATAGTAGGTAAAATAATGTTACAAATGAAGGTTGTGGCTTTAAATTGAGCTAAATAAAGAACTCATACTCTTACTTATGCATGTGTAGGATGTTCCAATACATCAGAAGAAACCGACTTCATCTAGACTCTTTGTTTTCCACAAGGGAATTAATTGCCTCAAATCAAAAATGCTTCCTAGGTTTGTATTGAAAGGTTTTCTGACATATCTGGTTGGAGTTATGCCTAATTTGGCTAATTTGCATAGCAAAAATCAAGATTTTATATCTAATAAATTTGATATCTTCAACTCAGTGTGGATCTGTTTGCTTATTAGCTATATGAAGCATAAATATCCAATCTATAAGGATTCAGTTGGTTCTGTTGTCCAATAGTATATCCTATTATTATTATTATTATTACTGGCTTTAGGTATTTCAGCTTCCCAGCTGCATTTTGTTTTTAATATCTTAGACAAAAAATGTGCAATAGGTGAATTTTCCACAAATAAATAAAAATAAATAAACAACCTGTGAATACTTAACTAAGGATAGATGGGGGTCCACTGCACTAGTAAGTAAGAAAAGTTCAGTTGTTAGCCACCTTTCACAAACAAAACCTTGAGTCAGTGCCGTGCAGAAAACCAACAAAAATAACTAAAAATTAAATGCCAACAAAAAAGATAAAATAACATACAAACATTGAACAGTTCAAAACAGTAAAGTAAATTATTTTAAGGTGTTTTGCATTTCTTTATCAGTTGTGCCAGTAAGTGTGGAAGACATTGTATATTACAGAGATAATTGGGATCACCTACCACTTTCTCTGTTTGGTTCCAACACTGCTAAGTGAAGAAAGTGAAACTGTGTTCTGGGGTCACATTGTCTCATTAATTCCTTATGAGTTACCGCTGTGCATAAGTGAAACAGCTGGGGGCTATTACCATTTGGTCGCAAATGATACTATGAAGAGTTAGACATAGTCTTACAAAGCAGCACATGGGTGTATTTTAGTTTTTTTTTCTGACAAAAACAAAATAAAAACGTGAAAACAATCCAGATCCTCCCTTTTTTTCCCCTGTTTATCAGGAAGCGGAACAAGGCAGGTGACTCATTAGCATTCCTTCGCCATCTCAGGATTAAGAGCTTTGCAGGTTAAAAAATGTAGCATAATCAAATTATTCAAATGACCCTTAGTCGGCTTCGACCTTCATAGCTCTACTTTGGAGACAATTACAGCAAGCAAGTTGTGCCTGAAACCGTTTCATATCGGAGGGAGAAAGAGAGCGAGACTGAGGAGCATTAAGGGAAAGCAAAAGATACAAAGAGACAAAATGTCTAAGAGTGTCTAATTAAAATAGTTCCTTCAAAGACATACTTTTTTGCTCGATAAGAAGTTGTCCCCATGCTGAGCAGCTGCAATATGTTATCTCTTTGGTTCAGTGGCCTAACAGCAGGCTCGCTGTCATCCTGCAAAATTCAAGTATTCTTAGATGATTGCTTCAGAAAGACTCTTCTTCTACCCACTTTCAGACATTTAAAGTCTTTGTGGTCCTAATGTGCAGCAAAGTCTGTCTTATCATTTTTTACAACTTTCCTTTTCAGCTGTGTTCACACTAATTGTTCATAATGGCTAAATTCGTTTCCATGTAATAAATAGAGAAATATGTAAAAGAAAAAAAAAAGGTGGTGGGGGTGGGGCGTGAGGCAGCTGAGAATATAACAAAAATATTCAGAGTGATGATTTTTAAGTTTATGAAGTGAAAAGACATGATAATGTACCCAGAGAGGAGGAGAAAGTAACAAACAGGCAGGAGGGAGTTGAAAGCTTGTTCTGCCTGTAACTTACAACAGAAACAGAAACTGGTTGTAGCTCGGAGCGAACAATGTGGAGTCAAAGTTGCATTGTGATATTTTGAGGTACTCTTGTGATGACAATAAAAGTGACAGAATTATTTATTACTTTTTTAGACAGCTTTGTGTCCCTTACTTCCTGTTTTTAGAACAGGCATGACTTGTTAAAATGATTACATTTCAACTACAAAAAAAGAGACTTTTGTATATTTAGCTGCGTTGAAACACAATCTACTTTCTTTTCTTTATTTTTTGTTTCCACGGCTTTTAAATAAGACCCCGGGCTTTTAAGTTTTAATATTCCTGGAGATTAGCAGTAGCATAATTGTAATATCAAAGACATTCTCATATTTTTGTCTTTTAAGCAACCAATTAAAGGTGTCACTTCTAGGGTTAGCATAACCTTTCCTATTAGATACACACAGTAGCATGAAACCAGCATTTAGCTTTGCAAAAATTTATCCATTTTAAAAAAATACTTTGTTTTCCTTGATGTGATCTGTTTTGTTACCCATAGCACTTGGAATGAGTTTGAGCAACAATCTGCCATGCATCTCATCTTTTTTTGAGCAGCACTCCTTTTGGCCCTCAGGTAATTAGCGCCGGGCCTTGTGGGGGGAATACCAGCGTGGGCCTCCATTGCTAGACGTGATAAATATTGACTCAGTCATACTCCTTCTTCTGCAGAGTTAATTAAAGTGTGGACTGTTTGTTTTTCTTGTGCTGCCAACTTGAATATGATGCCCTGTGTTAATCAACAGCCATTGCTCTTTCTGTTTACCACAAAAATGGACGCCTTCTTCACCTGCAAATAACTGGAAGAAGTGGGTTTCTTCATATTGACCTGTTTGTCAGAGACAGGTGGGAGCAAGTGATTTTAAACTTGAAGGGTTTGGGAAGCCCTGCAGGCAAAGATTTAGAGATGGCACTTTATTAACTCTGCTTCTACTCAGAATTGCTCTGGAAACAGTCACTTCTCATTGTTATTCTGACGGTTTTAAGAAATTCTGAGATGCATCACACAGGCATTTGAAACCTTACTTTAGGCATAGTTTGAATAAAATGAGATTTGTTTTTGCTCAAATAATTGTATAGACAGGGACGGGCTGGTATGAGGTTCTTAAACTGTAACATTTACTAAAAATATCATGAGTCTGGCCAGATCTGTGCAGAACTAAGTGTGCAATACAATGTTCTGTAAAAAGTGACCAAGACAGACAGGAACCCCAGCTGTCTCCCAACTCTGCTGCTTGGAAGTTGAGGAAATAAACTTGGACTGAATCAAAATTTTATGTCGTGGTACAAAGCAATTTTATTTATTTATTTTATTTTGCACTTCCTTGATCTAGGCACCTAAAACAACATCCATCTGAATGTTAGCATCACTTTTGAAAGGAAGAAATTGGCTGAAGTCCAAATCCAGTTGCCTGGAGTTTTCAACCAGACCAAAATGGAGCAAACGATATGAGATGTGGCGGCTCATTGGTACTCGTGTGTAAGTGATTTAACTTTCTTTTATTGTCAAATGTCTGCAGAGTCTTATTTTAAACACACATATTTAAACAATGGCCATTTCCAATTGGTCCGTGTACAATCCAAGAAATATCAAAACCAAATCTCCAGTCACTCCTATAGTGACCATTTTTTGTTTCCCTTAAATGACCTGAAATCATAATTTTTATGTACCATTACATAACTACTAATTAGTAGCTCCTAGACGCTTCTATTAGGTCCACTTTGAATAAAGGGCGTCTTTTACACTTAAATTATAGACTGGTGTGAGTGCCAATAATTGTAGCCTTGGTGGTTCAATAATATATTAATTATAATGCCACCTAGAGTATTCCCTTCAAAATACATGTACTAAAATTATAGAATTGATTTGTCAGTGAAACATTGTTTTTGCAATAAAACAGAGGGCAATATAAATAAAATAAAGCAGTCTGATCAGTGTGTTCCAACCAATCTCGACTGAGCAACGAGATGCTTTGTTTCTTCTCAGGATCACGAATCGGCACCTCTTCACATCCTTGTTTGTTGTCACCAGGTAATTGAGTTGTGCTTCTATCACAGTTTGACTTATCAGCGCCTCATTACTGCAGCGATGGCAACAACATCAGCAGCAGTCAAGTGTGGTCATTATAACTCCGCTGAACCAAGAGTCGACTGTCGTGCATCTGAAAACATTCCCAGATCCTGTCAAAAAGAAAGACACTCGCGTCATGAATGATGTACTTGTGCATTCCTTAAATATTTATCAAAAAAACTCAAACTATCCAGTTTCTTTTGAATTAATATACTGGGGAGCTGAGCAAGCGTTTTTTTGTTACCTTTGTGAGAGCTGCGACTCGGACATAAAATTCGGGGTTTGATGGATTTTCAACAGTTGCAAAATAAGGTAGCAATACTGGGCCTTATCAAATGTTCAGTACAGTACAATTCAGCAATATTTCATGGTGTCTCTCCTGGGTAATCAAATAAATTTGATATAAAAGCTCATAAAAAGAAGGGTTAACATCGAAAAGACGGAAAATCTAGTTAGTTTCTATCTCGCAGAAAAATAAGAAAACAGATTAGTTTTACAAAATGACCAAAAAGCTGATAAAGTATGATTTTTAACATAATAGGATCAGAACCCAAAATAAAACAAGTATTATAGTAGAACTTATATTACTGGTACAGGTTATGGACCTCTATGGAGTTTCACTATTTTTATTCATGTATAATCCCTTCAAAAATGTACATATACTTGAAAGTGGACTTATTCATTCTCTTAATTACTTTCTAGTGTGTTCTCTTCCATAAAGGCCAGAGTTGTGGAGTGCATAACTAACAGATCTCCTGTTGACAGGCCAGAGCCAGGGGATGGATGGACGGCTAAGACTATGAAGTGAGTTCTGACCCAGAGCAATCCCTCACTACAGACACAAAAATATCAAACGTACTAGTGCAGCAACATCGTACATGAAAGCAGATTATCTAGAGTTACATGACTTATGAAGTGCATATTTGCAGTTTAGTATTTGCTGATTTGTCTGTGGAATGCATCTCCAAATTATTTGAGGAAAACTCTTTTATTCACAATTTATTTCTTAGAGCATGTCTAAAATGTCCAAAAGGAAATGCCGCTTAGAAAGCTGAAATACATGAATCCAATGCTTCGTGAAGCATTGGATTCAATGCTGACTGGCGTTTGCAAGGCAGCCAATCCAGGAGGGATATTTTGTTAGCACTGATTGGTTATATCCCCAAGAAGAACAATAAGGAAGACTGTAAATATTGGATTCTGCTGCAGTTTTAAGACAATTTCCATTGTGCATATTAATGCATCTTATTAGTTATAAGTGTTTTAAAAGGTTTTTAAGGTTTTTAAGGGTGTCAGTTATTCGAGGATACTACAAATACTGAGGAGTTCAAATGGCAGTTATGCATTACTTTGCATACCTGCCAAAATATATGGAGGTTTGAGGTTTTATTGTGTCAAATAATTTAGTCAGATTAATCGCACCCTTTTGCTTAACTTTGTAAGTTTGAAATGTAAAAATGCACATTAAAAAAAAAAATATCTAAGAAAATGGCTTATTGTCTTAAACCAAAAATCTCAGTTTTCCAGTTTTTCATGATCAGGAAGTTTTAAAAGAAGCCCTTTGACATCTCAAGATGTTAGGAGCATTGTAAACAAAATGCAATGTTTCGAAGTCATTTTATTTCAAAAAGTAATTTAAGAATGCTAGCTATAAACTGGATGTGTGTTGGTGGAAGGATGACTCACCGTTGCAATAAATAGGCCACATACCACCTTGGTTCTATCCAAACGTTTATTACATTTTTTTGGCACTTGTGTATTTTGACAGTAATCCAAAGGGGGCAGGGAAACGTGCGAAAAGACTTGCAGATACAGAACAGAAGACAGGATTTGAATGCAGTATTTTCTATAGTAAAATTTGCCGCTAAGCACACCACTCTCATTCTCCTCGTGCATCTTTTCACTTGTTTCACTTCTGCTTTGCAGAGCGCAGCACTAGACTATGTAGCTTTCTGCTTTGAACTAAGAAACCCTCCGCATGAGAGAGGCTTTTAGGTCAAAATAGGTCATGCGATTAATCTGCTTTATGTAATATTAAGTAGTTAAACGTTTTAGATTAATCGCATGCGTTAACAAGTTCATGTTGACAGTCCTAGTCAAAAGCTAAAAGGTGTACAGTTACAAAAGCTAATGTCAGTTTCTTCACCCATTCTTGTTGTACGACATGTTCGTGTACCTTTAAGATTATTTATGTTTAAATATTAATTTTGGATAAAGAGCTAATCCTCCAATACGGCTGCTGCCAGCAGCTTTGAAAACCTCCATCTCACCTCAGTGGGATGGATGGTTATTCATTCTGCAGAACACAAAAGGGACTGAGAGTCAGATGAGTGATGGCTTCCGTCTTGTTCTGTGCCGGTGACCGTCGGCCTTTCATATTGTGATGTTCTCTGTACGATTATCTTTGTTGATAAAGAGGAGCGCAGCTCTGCCTCGAGAATCTATGATGAGAAACCTCGATATGAAGATAATGAGGGAACAAACGTGATTAATGTTCAGCTGGTGTTTATACTCATCTCACACGTTTTTTATAATGCCCATTAACATGACGCACAAGCTCACTGCCGGGTTTCCCAGAATGCAGCAGTGATGATTACCAGGAAACAAAGAAACAAAAAAAACTTCTGAAGGAGCTGCTACCGCTCCTGGAGAAAAGTAATATTTTATTTTCTCCTCTGGAAATACACCAAATGATATGCAGCTGGCAGATATAGTCATTGAATAACGCCATCAAACATTCAATCAAGCTTGAATGTATTTTTAATATTGACTGTCAGAGTGATGATAAAGAGGAAGTGGGATCTCCATTTGTGGCCCTGACAGCGAGGCACTCCAGGTGATAGATATGAAAGTCGTCACAGGGGAAACATCCCCTACATCAAAAACCCAATACAAAGGTCCCTCTGCCATGCGTCTTCCACTTCCCTCTCAACACATTAATGACATTACTCACATTGAGTCAAAGGAAGTCCATATATTATACAGGACTCCACCCAGCAGTAATGACTGGATCTTCCTTTCTGGATGGACACCTCGCCTCTGGTTATGTTCCTCCTGTGGGATTTCTCCCTTGATCAATTGGCGGACAGCTCCCTTTGATACATCCGCTCCCGCCCCGTCTGACTGCACCGAGGAAACCAGATGGTACTAAATTCCCAGAGAAAATAAAAGACGGGGGGTTAAGGCGCAAAAAATAAAACCACAGATTAGATGTCCTTTTTGTTGTTGACATAAGATAATGAGCCTCGTGATCCGAGTTGCGGGGATTGAAACTACACCTTGGCTAGTCAGGGATGCTCATTTCCCTGGCATTCATGAGCCCATTAGACGAAAAGAAAGAAAGCCACTGTCAAATATTACTCCTCTCTCTGCAGCATTTCCGAACATACTGCCATAGCCATTAGAGAGACCCACCACAGAAGTCTTGTTTAGCACTCCCCGCTGCTCCTGCTGTCTCTTTCGTCGGTCGTGATCAAGAGATGTTATCGGAGCTACTAACAAGAAAGAAACTGGGAAGAACAGAGGAAAGGGAGAAAAGGATGGACTGAAAATAGAGAGAAGTCAAACTGTTTTTTTTTTTGCACTCAACTCAGCAGTGGATCCACTTGAGCACAACAGATCAAACCGAGAGTCAAGATAAAGCCACTTTGTAAAGAGCCAACACTTTGTTGGTCTTGCTTTGCATAATGCAGTCATGAAATCATAGTTATATAACATTTAACAAAAAGCCTTCTACTGCGAAAAACATGCTATGAAAAGAAAGCCAATCAAAAATTGGCCTTCTTCCTTCTGAAACATTAAAGACTTTTGTCACATTACAACCAGAATGTTTAATCTATTTTATTGGGATTTTAAGCGACGGACAAAGGAATAGTAACTTGGCATAGTTGTGATCAGGAATACAGGTCTCTCCAAGTGTAAGGGATTTTTTATGCAAATACAAATCTGAAAAGTGTGGCATACAACACATGTGTTTTCATATTGCAACAGTTAGACTCAGACTCATATTTCTGCCAGCTTCTGTAGCCAAGGATCAGACCATCAAACGTCCACAACTTCGGCCCCTGACCTTCTGACCTTTTGGTCCTCTCCCACAAGTTTCCTCTTTGGGGAGAGAGAACACCGTTTCCACCAGTGTTTCTCATCATTGTGGGTCTCTAGGCTTTTATCGCGTCACATGAGTGACGTGATCAACAGCTGGTTGTTAACACTGGCAAAACTGATGAGGAAGACAACAGGAAGTGGTAGGAGGAAGATGGTTTTGTTTGTTTTTTCAATGTGCAGCTGGCTCCACCAGAGCTCTCACAGCATCGCACAGTCCATAAAAAGTTGTGTGTCATTCAAACGTGTTGAATCCATCGCTCTTTTGTAAAATCGGCTACAATTTCTCCAAAACGCCGCATACATCCAATAAGAGGCCAGCATCTGATAGATGATGAATACAGTTATTGTGTGAACAAGCTTATTTATGTGTTTTTAATTTCATATTAAATACAGTTGCTAATGTTTTTCCAACATTAGCAGAATATAGACAAAGATTTGATGGATATTTTTAATGGAGATGGAGCTTATGATTCGTAATGAGGACGTTGATGTGCATAATTCATTCTACACCTATCAAAACATTTAATAGTTGTGCCAAAGACTTGTCTCATCTGATCTGTACCTCTTTCCTCATGTTTCTTTGTAGATTGCGCCAAACTCCAAAAAGGTTTTTATTTTTGTTTTTAATTTTATAATGGCTTTCTTTTGCCACTTGAGCTGTGGCTCTCTGCAGCTCCTCCAGAGCTACCTCAAGCCTCGCCTTATTCAGTTTTCTAAACTCTCTGCAACCTTCCCTGTCATTGGTTTTTGTGATTTTACCTGTAAAATAACTTCTATTATGTCTAGTTTGATTGCATTATGATAATTTACTTTGTGTGCCGGTTACTGGGTAACGAGTTGTGCATGACAGACGCAGTTATGTTGCATCATAAACAGCCTCAGTAACAACTGTCTGATGGGGTAACACATTACACTACTGAAGATTACATCTACAACTTTTTGCTGCTTCAAAAGGAGAGCAAATGAAAAGACAGAAGACTAAGGCAAGGAAATTAGATTTGACCTAAAGCTGTCCCTTGTTAATACAGTAAAAAGTCAAAGAATAGAAAGAAGCAGAAGTACCTGTGCAGAAATATTATATTCCAAAACAGACAGAATGAAAATGAAACCCAAAGCCCCTCAGCAGCCTGTAGGGCTCCTCCTGTCAGAAAAGTTCTTTCTTGCTTATGATTTTTTTTTTCTACCATTATTGGCACTGGATCACAGTCCAGGGGGGCAAAAAAAAGACATTTTACCCACTTTTACATGCACTGGAAAAAGTTGAGAGCTAAGACCAAAGGCTGACACTGCTCTGTTGTATCTTTGGTCGTAAAGAAATTAGCTGATAGAAGACGCTGATCATTAGCTTTTATAAGCAATAATCAGTCATTAGAATAATATTTTAAAAATAAATCAAATTTGGTCTCATAATAGGTATTGTGATAAACTTTAATGTTTGAAATGTCAACCATAGCAGAGCTAAATATAACACATTGCTTTAGGTTGTTATCATCTAGGCAATATGAATGTTTTGACTTGGTAAGAAAAACCTCAGACTACATACTTTAAAACTTTACCAACTTTTATTTTTCTATCCAAGATTGCAGATGTATAAAGATGTAAAGATTCATTTTGTTTGTATATTTTTCCCTAGTTCTTTTTGACCAGTATTATTATTCTTCCCTCAGTTTGTAATATCTTTGTCTTGATTCAGCTTCCCTATGTTATTGAGTCTCATTTCAGTTTATTTCCCACTCCTGCTTTTGTGTTTAAGCTCCTACATTTTTATTGTTCTCTTGCTACATCTGTTTCCATGTTCCACGGCCTGCCATCGCTATCTCTGAGTTCTTTGATTGAAATTGAGTAATTTAATAAAACAAAGTTTGGCAATGCGTCTATAACCGGAAAATGTAGATGTAAAAGTTGTAGATGTATCCTAATTCCATAAAAAAAATCCTTAAATGAAAAGAGACATTTTGCAACAGTGTTATACTGCAGGAAAAACAAAAACTCTGCTAAGACACCACATTTACTATGGAAACTTTATGCTCACAAACAACACCGTTGTTCACCTTGAGAGTCTTACTGCTTACTCTACAAAATATCTATTACAGTAGTGCAATCAACTTTATTGTGTCTTCATCACAGGGTTGTGCCGTCCTTTACGTAACATCCAATATTATTTCAGAATTATGGAAAAAATAAATATTTAGAAAAAAGAAACAGAAAAGACTTCATGCCTTTTCTGCTGTGGGAACAGATTAAGAATCCCCAGAACTAAGCTTCCAGTTTTGCTGGAGAGAGGGACGTCTAGGTTCACCTTCTGGTCAGGTGAGATAACCCAATGAATAGATAAATGGAAGAAATTTTCAGTAAGTTTCAGGAAAATCCACCTTGGTTAACCAGGAAAATGTCCCAGATTAAGGGATTTCTTACTAGGAGAAGCAGCTGTTAAACTTGAAAACATAGCTGGTTTAAGAAAAATGAATCTGTTCTTTAACTTGCTAATGTCATGTGAGACAGGGGGGGAAAAAAAGTATGCCCTCATTAGAGCATCTTCCTGAACTATTCCTTAGGCCTCATTACAGGTTTCAGATGGATCAGAGGGGAGATGCTCCAAAGCTTCCTCGTAGAGTTCGTTGGCATTTCACTCTGTAACCTCAAAGTGAGCACAACCTCACAGTGTGGACAAGGAAGTAGTAAAGGATCAAATGAAACCGACAGGAAGAGAGGGAGTGAAGAAAGAGAACAAGAGGAAATAGTAAAGAGCGGGCAGAGAGACAAGGAATCGAGAGCTGTGAGAGCGAGTTATAGGCCAAAGCATGTAGGTCATCTGCTTGCTCTTTTAACGTGTGAGGAAAAAAACAGCTGCGAAAATGAGAGGGAAATGGGGAATAAAAGAGACAGGAGAGGGAGGAGGTGATGGAATGGGGTGTACACAGGTGACAAGCTGCCACAGGGAAAGAAGAGCAGGGTTTTGGTGCTGCTCTGTGGGGTGAGAGGACTCGTCTGACACCGCAGCGGCGATATGGGAGCTGACAGGTCGAGGGGGAGAATACCAAAAAAAAAAAAAGGGTGGAAAAAAGCATTCCTGCTGAGGAGAAGTCCAACAACTTCGACATGACACATCCCAAAGCTAATTTAGCGCCGCTGAGAGATGTGTTGGGCTTTCTGCACCTCGCTGGGCTGCTTCATATGGAGACATTGATGTAATTACACTTCCACCCAGGACAGCTTTAAGCCTGCAGCAGTTTTTTTTTTTTTTTCTTCAACATCTCAGCAACCCTTTGTGTTGAAAGGTTTTCTAACACTGCCTTGTCAATGCTGAATTTCACACTTGATTTTACTGTGGCAAGAACATAATGAGAAGAGTTTGCATCCAGTGCAGCTGTTCTTGTACTTGCCCTGCAAGTTTGTTTTCTTACAGTGAGGTCCATTGGTTCCAGTCTTAACAATTGAAATGTCCCATTGTTTCATACATGCTATTATCCACTTTAAAAAGCATGATATTGAAACATAATTTCTCAGCAAATAGACTTACAGTGTTTTCCAATTATGTATCGACATGAAATTTGTAATAATTCATAATAGATGTTGGTAATGACAGAATCATGTTGTGGTGTCCTTCAATGGTCCATCCTAGAAACCCTTTTTAAATAAAATCTTTACCTGCAGCATTAAAAAACTCAAAATTAAATCAGATTTGTTTAATTGCAATTCAATCTAAAATGTTTTCAAAGATTTTTGCACTACATCCCACCCCCACTAAGTTGTGATGTACCTCAAGGATCCATCCTGGGGGCTCTGTAATTAGCTATATTCAGTGAAAATATATTTTAGTAATTCCAATCAAAATAGTAAATGTAGAGATTTATTAAACAGATAACTTTTTATGTTAAGAGTAGTCTGACAATCTTGATTGTTTTATGGCTAATGAAAGAATCAAATTCATTTTCTTGAACAACTTGAATATTGCATAGAATCAGTAAAAAAAAAAAACAACTGCTAATTTGACAGTTGTACAGCTGATTGAACATAAACTCATTGAAAATGTTTCTTCTTTTTAAGGATCTTGGAATCGTCCGTTTATTTTCTGGTCATCTTAGAGATCTCTTATTCAGTTTGTGGTTTTCATCCCTTTTAAATGTTTTCTTGTAAATACTTTCAGGTTGTATTGTATATTGGTTTGTTTTGACCTAAAACACTCCTAACAGGAACTTAGAAAGTATCAAAGAAAGAAACACATCTACTCATCAAACAGTTAACCAAGTTGGACTTCTCTCTGAGGGCAAGCAGTCCAAATATGTTTGACCTCTCATTTTATCATTTTTCCCCTCTGCTACTGCCGCCTTAAATCTGTAGACAAGGTTGGTTCTGGGTGGTGGTGGTGCAGGATGCAGGGTAATGAATCGGACCAGTGGGGTCATTGCGCCAATGACACTTCTTCTCGGCACTCGGTAATGAGCCGAGGGGATTGGAGAGGAGACCCTGAGAAAAAGCGGGTAAAAACAACTTTACGCTGCAGAGCTGCCACTCCCAGCCAAACCTCATTAACCGAGCCTCGACCCAGCTACAGACGGGCCTTTGTACTGTACACATGCACAACCGAAGGTGAGGAGGACTTATCCCACTTTAAATATTTTACCATACTGTCCTTCAGGCCTATGTGATTTATTTATTTCATGGTGATATAAACAAAGAGCTTCGGGCTCATTATCACTTGAATCATGACGAAGAAAAGATGAGATCATTCCTGGTGTTTTCACCTCTCATGAAAAAAAAATACGATATTTTTTGGGCTGTACAGTGACACAGCTGTTTGCAGTGTTGCTTTGCAGCAAGAAGGTCCTGGGATGAAAAATGACTAAAGTCTTTCAGTTATAAACCATTGGTTTCCCTGTTTGTTGTTCTGATTTCCTCTTCTTTCACTGGAAGTACTCATACTGGTTCTAATCACTGAACGGCTGATACACAGTGATGGCATAGTTACTTTGAAAAAGTAACTTTAATCAGATTACTGATTACTCCTTGAAAAAGTAACTTAGTTAGATTACTGACTACTTGATT
>CAEFZY010071662.1:0-22394 GCA_903066815.1 Brachyrhaphis roseni
GGGAGCCGAAAGAGCCGGCTCTCCACAGTAAGAAGAGCCATTAGAGCCGCATCTCGAAAAAGAGCCGAAAATCCCATCACTACGTGAGACTGATCCTCCTCTGGCTGCGAAACTTGGACTTTTTACGTGGACTTCTCCATTGTTTCCCTCAAATATCCTTACAGACCCGATGTAGGACTCGTTGAAAAATTTTCTTGCCTGTCGTCTTAACCGCACCTTTGGCTGACAAGGTAAACATGTCTCAGGTAACTTATTGAGTTCTTCTTCTCTTCCATTATGACGGGAAGCAAAGCAACTTTAAGGTGCATACTGCCACCTACTGTACATGAGCGTGTGACAACACGTCACATCCATTGAATTTTATTTTTAAATTTGTATTATGAACGCCTTGAATTCCACTACCATTATAACACTATTTGTCAGTGTTATAGAAATAGAGCAAACCCCGGATGTAGGTTTGCTGTACTCCCGGGGAGGAGCGCAGCTGTCCTAATGTCAGTTACATAATCAGTAATAGAAGATCAGCTCTTAGATGCTGTCTGTGTTGGGACAGATGTTGTAAACCTTTTGTTCCTGGTACTTTTGTTAAATCTTTGTAAGTTTTTTTTTTGTTACATTTTAACGTGCTTTTTATAACTTAAGTAGACATATGAAAAGAATATTTGCTTTTTGAATCTAAGTTTCTAATCTCTGACAAATTCCCTTTAATAGCTCTCTCCTCTAAGGCTCACAAGCACAGTAAGCCAGTTTCCATGTCCGGCTCCAGTGAAGTTAAAGTGCAGCCTCAGGCACCACAGCCTTTTATTTCTTCCAAGAGGAAGTGACCTGCATTGTTGGGGCGTTATTACTGGCCTGCATTCACTCTAACACACTTTATCAGGTAGAGGAAAGTCAGACTAACATAATTGGAACAGAGAGACCAATTAGCGTAATTGTTGTTAAAAATGGTTTCTTGCTTAGTCCTGGCTAATTATAAATTGTTTTTTGCACAATTTTTACCATTTGAGAATGCTAAATTCGTAACAATTGGTAATTAACTTTCTAGTATTTGAGTATTTAAATTTTCTTCTTTTTCACATTTCGTGTAAAATGTGTTTTACCCACACCTAATTTTTGAACAAATCACCTAGCAAATCACGTGATTACGTTTTTGGAAAATCCCTCACAACCGCCCATTTTTATAAATAAACTAGAACATTACAACTGTAGAAAATTACATTTTACATTTAATCATTGAGAAGTGTCGCCATCTGCTGGTGACGTTCTCTCAAATCATATTGAAGCATTAGTAACGGGATTTAAAAGAAATCTGAAAAGAAAATGTAATTATCTCACAGTTAGAACTCATGAGTGATTTTCTATAAAAAGTATTTAATTTTCTCTCTCATGAGATCAAAAAACAGAAAATGTTTAATTTTCACATTTACTGCAAACAAAATCATTAAATGAAACTCATACATTCTGACATTATTAACCATATATATCCATACCCCTTGGACATAAGTAAATAATCTGGAATGTATCTTTATTATTAGTCTGTTTAAATAAATAAAGCTGAAATCAGCTGTGCATGACCCTTCTGGTTTGATTGAACCCTTTGTGTCTCTTTACTCTTCCCTAAAGCAATTATTTATCAGTGTTTACTTGTGATTTTTTTTTCAGGAAAGTGACACTTGTTTACAACCATTCACTAAGATGGGGCTTATGAATGTTAGGATACACAGAGTGAGACACACAGAGAAAGAGAGAGATCCTTTCTCTCACCATGCTATTTTTAGAATAGACCAATGCCTTGAGGCAAAAATCACATGAATATGGATAACATGCTCTTCTGTACAGACCGGTTTACAGCAAGAGAGCAATAATTCAGACAGACAACCTGCATGTAGTCTGTGTGATTACGATAAACAATGGACAGCTGTGGATTTGGTTATTCTTGTAATAAGACAGTAAATTATTTCAGAGTCATATGTCATTAAATTGATGGGGGAAAAAATAGAACGTTTGAGATTCTTGTACAGTACATAGACCATTAATATACCAGTATTTATCTTGTCTTACTTTGATTTACATGAGGCTAAATTGTCATGCAAAACTGACTCTTTAGATATTAATAGGATTTTGACATTTTTAAAATTAAATTTGATCCAAGAAACATCTTTATTTGGAGCGTCTTATATTCATTCTCCGTGGGGAATAGCTCAGACAATAACTGCTTAATAAGGCAGAAATAACCTACTACATCCACAAACAATGTACTTTTTTATTATTGGAATTCCTGCACTAGACTAATAAAAGTAATTTCTAAAGCTAATGTGGGAAGAAGATGATACATAATTTTATTTATTTTACAATTAAAATTACAAAATTGTGCCCTGTATTATACACATGTAATTTCCCTTACGCAACCACTAGCGACAAACGTCTTCAGTTTCATACACACACACGCACACGCACATAGTGAGCAAAGGGCATTTTGAGGACTAAGAAAAGCACCAGACAGGTCAAGAATAAGGATATGAAGTCCTATTTTGTAATAGTTAGGTTGTAAAACAATTGAACACAACCACTCTTTTACATTGACAGAGCAGACAAGAAGAGTATTAATCAGAGAGGGATCCAGGAGGACCATTGCGACTCTGTCAGAAGATACAGCAAACATGTGGAACCAAGTTCTCTGAATGGATGAGGCCAAAATGTTACTTTTTGACCTACAAAGTGCAGTGTTCTGCTTTCAACTGTTGATCACGATTAATGCACAGATCCAATTGAGAATTTGTGGTAAGACTTGATAACTGATTATCATAGGTGCCAGCCATCCAGCCTGAGCTTGAGCAATTTTGCAATGAAGAATTAGCATGAAGAATGAGCACTACTAACATCTGGTGGAGACATACTCCATACAGACATATCATTATAAATACAACTAAGATTATTTTCTATAGAGTATTTACTGAAGATGTTGAATGAAAATTCAGTGCACCATTTGCCAGATTTTCACTTCTAAAGATATCAGTTAAATCAACAAATTTCCGTTCATATTGATTACGTGTTCTTCTTTGTGTTTAACAAAAAAAAAGATTCTGAATTGGGAACTGAGATTTTTGTTTTTAAGTTCCCAAATGGGGAAAAGTTTGGATGTGTAGTAATGGCCCTTTCAAGGGCACTGTTCTCATTAAGCTTTACTTCATTGAAGTTTGAAATGTTCTTGAGACGAGTGAAGGGTAGATACAGCTTTAATCTACATTCTTGGTCATTATTTGTTGTATCAACCTGTCTGGATGTGTATTTGAAACTCATAGACAAAATAAACTGATCTGAATCTCACAATAAAACATTAGTTTAATAATGTGATTTTATTGATTTAATTTGTTAAAACGTGCATATCAAGCATTGGCGTATGAATTTTATTTTACTCAAGTATATGTTCACTAGTTTGTCTTTAAAGTATGACTCAGTCTTTGCTTAGAATAAGAAAGCAAATGACTTGTTCGTTTGCAAGAGCTCTAAATGTTGTTTGGTTTACTTCCATCACTCTTGTTCTAACTAGCAATGTCTTGCATCCCGTCCTTGACCCAAACACACTTTGCAAGTCAATATTATTCAAAGGCTGTCTATGTTTCTTGCCTTTAAATAGGCCAATTTAGACTCAGAGCACATGCATCTTGGAAGACAGGTTTATTTTGGTGGAACTCAATTTTTCTCAAGTCTCCTTGGCCGTTGGGGGAAATATCCTTGAGATGTATTCAGGACACAGTATTCTGTACTTTCTAAACATCTAATATCAACTTCTTCTACACATAGTTAAAAAAAAAAGAACGACGCAATGTGAGCTCTTTTAATAAATTCCAGGTCTGCAAGTTTAGCATTGGCCAGCAGGGAGAGCCCTTCTTCTGCTAAGCAAGAAGATACTCAGCACCGACCACTGGCCCGCACAGGCAAGACTCAAACAAGACGTTTTATCATCATGCATTACGTATTTTTGATAAGAATTTAAATGCTATGGAGTTTTCAAAAACAAAATGAGAATTAAATGGATTTGTTTTTTCATGGATGAACTAAATGTTAAACATTTTTTGACATTACTGGACTTATTTTCTGATATTTTTTTAAAATCTCTAAAGTAATTATTTGTCAAGCCATGAGAGTCAGGCATTTTCATTTTTTGCTTTTTCTGTCAATATTTCCATGTATTTTTTGCAGATCCTCCTACCCCTCGTAAATAACATTAAACATTAAAACACCCCTTTCCTTTCCTCACTTATCAATTGATAAACAACAATTCATTAGACATAAATCAGCATTGTGGCTCGTTTAGTTTGTGTTCTTCTGATCACCGATGTCTTCGCAAGAAAAAATAAAATTAAGTCTAGTACTGTTCTGTTCTCTTTAAAGCTGCTTCTTTTTTCCCTTATCCCTGCCTTGCCTTTTTCTTTGCCTTCTCTCCGCGGAGTGGTCCTGTTCTCCTCACTCGTAGATGATGGGTTTCGGAGGGCTGGAGCTGATGCAAAGTGACGTGTCTCCCCATCACAGGAGTGGAGCTGAGGCTGGGCCTCACATCCCCCGCACTGGGCTGTTTTTGTTCGCCGCAGCTCATGCGGATAATTTGCCGGGATGCAGTGGAGGGCTGTCACATGGACTTGGCTCAAGGGGTGTGGGAAAATAGCAGAAGCGTCTTCCATGCTCAAACCCTGCCTTAATGATGAGCATTAAATATGAACATCTTCTTTGTGTAAGCAATGCATTAGGCGCCCTATGTGCGCTCTGTTCTTTTGTTTTTTTTTTTATTATTATTATTTTTACTCTCGTCTCTCTTCTTGACTAAAGTATTTGCAGCCTTAACTAAAGTGTTTGAAAATCCCTGAGTCCGTCAAATAACCATACAGTAAAATCTCCTTCAAGTTATTTCATGATTGCTCAAATAGCACGTTCAGTTCTCTCATCTTCTTCAGCTTCCCTGTACGAGTTCAAGTGCCTCAGTGTCTTGTTCGACAACTGAACCTATCATTAAAAGAATTCTCCTTCATACAGACTTGATCAGACACAGCAGTCCTAGTTCAGTTGAGCAAGTCTTTGCAGAATCTTTTCATTGACAGTAACAGATAAAGTGATCGCATAAAACTAAGGAAGAAAACACACCACATCCTCCCTTAAAATAGACCTCCCTGGGTACTGAAGCAAAGGACAGGGTGACATTGTGAATGCTAACATCTGTGCAGAACCTCGCAGTACCAAACGCCCCAACCCGAAGTTTGAGCAGACTCCACAGTCATCCTCCAAGGAACAGCCATTTTGGACAGCTCTCCCGGCACAGATGTTGCATATTAAAATGTAGGGCTGTTTCAGTTCAGGAAATGCTGCAGAGAGAAGGAGCCGCTCCTCTCCGGGCCTCACCTGTGCCTTCATCCGCAAAACCAATTCAAGAGAGGCTACCGTCTAACCAACCAAAAGCAAAGTGACATTCAACATAAAGTCACCCTGTCGCCTTATTTGGCTTTTGAAGGCAGCGAATAATGAAAAATAATTTAAACAAAATATGTTTACAACAGAAATAATCACCCTGTTTCAAGGTAGGAGTATGTGTTAGCATAGGATGGATATTTCTTTGCTGCGTGTTTATGCAGCCTTCTGTGTGAAAACAAGCGTAAAACATATGTACCAAATTTAGATAATTATGTTTCCCTTTTCTTTTCATTGAAGCAGACTGAGCATCCTCTCACAATATCACCTATAATTTGACAAACATTGTCCACAAGATGGAGGTATTTACCAGTTTTCTGTTCTCTGTCTGACTCACATAAAAGTGACTGAGAAGGCGAGGGGGACACGGAGGCAGATGCACCACATGGCTGTGTGAGACAGATTGTGTTTGCATGAGCAATGTCTGATGGCTGTATAATGTTTGAGAATGTCGCTTTGTTGTGTGTACAGTGCAGACTGCCTGAGTGGATGATTATTTTTCAGTAGAAGGACACTGGCTAGCTGAGGTGCTGAGAGCAGGAATGTGGCAACAAAAGGGCTGTAAGTGATCCCCGAGCTTGTTGGTTGGGGGTCCCCTACAGGCCTAGATCAGGGAAGAGTTCACGACATGTCAGATGTCCTTTGTGTTGCTGGACCACTGTACAGTGGTTCAGGTGCACAGTAAACCTTTTGCTCCACTAGACTGTAAGTAAAAGATAGAGATCTGATGAAGGTTCCTCTAGGAGGCCCTGAAACACCTTGACAATTTCTCCATAAATACTTTCATCTCAAACATTAGTGTCTATGTAAACTCTTGTTTCGTTTTGTTGTTTTGCTTCTTTTTTTTTTTTTTACAGTATTACAAAGAACTTGCACTGTAATACCTTGTTCAAAAGGCTGGCCAATTTTGCCTTTAAAGTGTCTTTATTGAAAGAAAGTGTATAGTAAAAATTTATAAAGCCCTTTCACATTTTGTGATGTTAAAATTACAAACTTAATTGTATTTAATTTGGATTTGCATGTGATAAGTAAAGTAGCAAATATTCTTTGAAAAGGATAAGAATACATGGTTTCTAATTTTTTTTAGCAAATAAAAATCAGATGTATTGCTTTGGTGCGCATTTGTATTTAGGAATTTAATTAGACAACCTGTAGTAACACCTTTCAGTGTATTTATAGCTGTGAGTCTTTGTTCATCTAGAGATGAAAATGCTCACCCCTTGTTTTTATTTGTTTTTTGTTTCTTTGTTTTTTGTTTTACAAAAAGAGAGGGTCTGTGTGAATGTAAATGTTTATATCTTATCAAAGATTTACATATTTAGGTTTGGATGTTGACTCTACCATTCTCACAAATTAATATGCACTGAACAAAATGATCCTATTGCTTCTCTGACTGTTTTTAAGACTTTTGCAGCCTCCAAAGAGTTTTATTTCAGGATTGGTCTTGTATGTAGTTCCATTCATCTTCATATCGAATCTGACCAGCTTTTGTGTCCCTGGAGAATAAAAGCTGAATAAAATTGAATGTCAAGTCTGTACAACTATACATAGTCTTTACTTTTGGACCTTTTCTACCTTCTTCCATACGTTCTTTGTCCTGTGCCAAACTTTTCTTAAGAAATTCTGTATAAGAATTGCTTTGTATTTGGCACTCCATTTGTGGAGTGATAGTCATCCCTCTTGACCTATAGATCTCTGTTGCTCCTCTTGCGCTCTTATGGGCCTCTTGGCAGTGTGTTTGATTAATTATTTACCTGCATTACCTGTACGTATAGGTAAACGGCCATATCTAGGTAAATTTGCTGCGTTCTTTAAGGTCTTTATTTGTAGGATTACTTTTTTATACCCTTATTGCTTAAACGGTATAATATGAAAGGGTATAGTTTTATCCCCAATCTCTCTGTTATTATTTTTTTTGTTTTTATATTTAAAAAAATACAGTATTTTCCTTCCACTTCACAATTATGATTTTATATATTCTGATAACATATCTTAAAGTTTGTGGTTGTAACATGACATGACAAATGTTCAAAGTCTAAAAATTATTTTTGCAAATCACTGTCTTAATAAAAAAAAAAACTTTAGAAAAGGTACAAAAAAAGTTTCTTCCATGTTATTTTCAAGATCTTTCCCTGCACATTAGACAGCAAAAAGACTGTTAAAGGGCTGAAATTTTTAGATTTGCTTTCCACTATATGCCTGCTACATAACTTGGATTAAGGTAACTATTACATAAAAAACTACAATTCATGAGGAAGTTGTATCTTACAGTTTGAGCTTCTCCTTGTTTGTTCACAGAATTGCCTGTGAAACATCTCTGGACATCTTATATGCAGACAACGAAACATTTGTCCACTTCCAGTATAAGTAGAGACTTTGATGCCTATAGTGGAACAATGCTGAAAATAGAGGAACAATATAAAAAGAAGAACTTAACATCAAAAACACCAATCAAATTCATTCTTTTCACTGAACACTAAGATCCAAAACATCATTAAAGAGGCTGACTTGATCGCCAAGAATATCTTTCAGAAAAAAAAAAGAAAAAGACCATTTCTCGCATGCAGCATGATGATAGAAGAGAACATAATGATGCTGCAATGAGGCTACTGCAGTTTCTTTTATGCTGGGTGCAGTCGCATTCCATCCTGTCTGTCATTGTGTCTTTATGTGAGTCATTCAAGGATGCCAACTTGCTTATCTGCAAACAATAGCTTCCCTGGTCAGCTGAATCCATACACCTTCAATATGCATTGGGTGCTTTAATTAACAAGGTTGCTTGAAACAGCAAATGTTGTAATGTTTCAAGAAGCACAGAGTGCCACAATAGTGAACAGTAGCCAAATGGTGTTACTGCAGTGGCACCTGGTCCCCAAATAGGCATTGTTTGGCTACCTTTTGTGCCCATGTACTGTGACATATTGCCCTAAAGCACTGACCATATGACCAGGCAGAGGGCTTCAAAAGCCAGGCTAATAATAGGAAAGCATAGCAAGCAGTGGGTTGTAGTAATTATATCCCTCTGTGAGACATGATGGGTAAAAAGATGAGATGCTGGTTGACAATAGTAAGAAATAAAAATGGCACTTGGTATTTACACATAAAGTGTTGTCTGACAAATGTTATTAGGGTTCATACAGTAAGGGTCTATTTTCCAGTGCACCAGTAACATTTCAGATGAAATTTCTACAAATATTAAAGACCTTCAAACATCAAGGCTCTAAAGTTTATTTTTGAAAGTCTGACCAGTTAGGGGACAAATATCAAAGGAAGTCTAAAGAGTTATGCATATAGTACACTATAGTTTTTGCAAATTGGATGGCATTGTGAAGTCAGTTTTGTTGAAAAATGGATCACAAAATGTAAGAACATATGTTGCACATATTCAAACGTAAAAGTAAGAAGATGGCCAGCAGTTGAATTTTAAAGGGGAACATAGGATTACAAAAAGAACATGCTACAATAATGTTGCAGAAGCAGATATTTCTTCCTTCCATTTATTCGTAGAGTCTAGCACATGACGTTTTTGTCAACCATCAGTGTTTGATCCCATAAATTAATAAATTTCCATGAACACATTTTTAAAAGCCTTCCTAGAAGAAGTCAAAGTGAGTGAGTCAAAATCATATTGAATTACCCACATGCATGTCAAAAACTACTGGCTTGTCTGTTGATGAAACAATTAGCAGGAAGTTAGACTCTCAGGTTGAGATGCCAAGGACAATCCATGTACCTGAACTCAATCAACACACCTCAGTCTAATGTGGGGGAGTCTGGGCTCTTGGGCAGTACATAGTACAGGATAAGTATAAGACATGTTAAGCCTTTTCCAGGATCTGAAACCAAGGTCTTGGCAAAAGTCTGTCTCCCTGGGTTACACAGACCTGCCCTTGAACCATATTCCCAGGGAATATACTCATTCTCTCTTCAAAAGTGGAGAAAGGAAGCTATTATCTGACAGAGCCTGTGGAGAAGACGCTCAGTGATGATAGAGAACTCAGGCAGACAGGAAAATGAGGCCGAAGAAGACCATCAGACCAAAGTTTGTTTGCACAGTGACTTTCATATTGTTTGTGTTTGTGTGTGTGCTGCGCCACGAGTCTGGATCAGTCTCAGAGTGTGTGTGTGTGTGTCTGTGTTTGTGTGCTTAATTTGCAGTATCACAGAGTATGTGAGCCCCTGACTGTGAGCAAAGGAAGGATGCAATTTACATTTTTGTGCACTTGTACAGGAGCAGCAACAAATAAAAACCCATGCCTAAAAATAAAATGACTTGAGAATTAATTAAAGTCTGTGGGTGTGCAGCAACAAACAGATGTGTCCTATTTAGGGCTAATATCAACTTCAGCTAACTAGTGTGGGGAACTTGTGATTGATGGCGTCTGTCACTGTTACTGCTCCAACATGCCTTAATCCTATCCAGTGGTTACAGAGCACCCAGATACACAATGCCTGATCTTTTATTCCTTTATTCAAATCCCATCGATTGAATGGAGTGATCAGAGGCATTGCCCTCTCTGGAAGAGCTTAATCTCTCCCTGACACATGGAAGACTTGCTGGACTTTGATGATGCAGCCGCATATCCTTTTGGGCTTTCAAACAACCCTGCGTGCGCTGCTACCTCCGTCAGTTGTCTGGAGAACAATCATTCAGTACAAAGCACTGTCAAGGCTTCAGCAAGCAGAAGCTTCACCCCACCAGCCTCTAATTCACCCTCATCCTCCCCCCGTCTTTACTCCTAGCCTGGCTGTGAGGCACTGTGGGATTGGATAACCAAATCCCAGATGCAATTAGTGTGCTTTCAGAGGCCACGGCTTAGGCAATATGCTGGAATACTCCATTGTGCCCCTGTGCACTGGTTTCTTGCAAATTGGAGTTTCATCAGATTGGTTGTACTTAAGGCATTTACAAAAAGCTGAAATCATGGTGGACAATTCACTTTGTTGCACTGCTGGCACCAAACAAGCGGAGTTCTAAGGAATTTTAAACTGATGGGTCCATTGTTTCTTTGTGCTTGCTGGGGATAATATAATTAGCCTGTTTATTATCCCTCAGTGAGTATCTTAAAGAGCCTGTTATCTTAGCCTATGCTTGTGCAGTTCACGCTGGTTTCCTGTTGTTCCTGTTGTCAGGGCCCACTGAATCTATTTGTGCTCTATGATATCTCACAGCTTTTGTCATGAAAGAGCAAGTCTGGGCACAGTGACACTTGGTCGATACCGAACGAACAGACAATGATATATTTATGCCTCAAATAATCCTCAGGTCTGACTACTTCTCCATTAAAATGATAGATTTGACTTGAATAACACCCACACGGCAACGGATGTCAGAGCAGAAAAATGAGCGCGTGTTGTCACAGCAGGGATGGAGTGTCATGTGTATCAAATGTGATCATCTTCGCGGGCTTGTGGCGTCTGCGGAGCTGTGCCTGCCATTCGGTAATGCTTTGTGACAGCCGCGCTGAACCAATCGCTCACTGTGAGTCCTGATCTACCTGGGAAATGACCATTGTCTGCATCACACAGACTCTGTGTGAGAGTAAAAAGGCTAGGTGTGTAAACAAACTAAATCATATGATTCCAGGCCTGGAGGTGTGTTTGAATAGCACCAGTGGTACTTAAGATATCCTTAGTGGTACTCAGAGGAAATTACCACTCAATAATTTGCAAGGTTAAGATAAACGTATCATTCATGTTGTTGGCTTCAAGCTTTAAGGTGGAGCTTTGGGAAAATAGGAGGTTCATTGTATGAGCAAGCAACACTCCAGGAATGTTTTTGATCAGGGAATAACATTATTACATGAAAGCAGATTTTACATAACGACTCCCCCTCTCAAGCACAAATTGAAATTCTCTTTTTTTTGACATGAAACAATTAAATTAATGCACAGCAAAGTAGTCGCACAGCTATTTTAAAATGACTCTAAAAAAATTGTGTTTCTTGGTCTTTCCTCTTTTTTAAATTTGTTCTACTGTACTCATCAATTTGGAGATAGAATTCAGACTTTTTGTTTAAAAATTATAAGAGTGTGCATTATCAGCCCATTCTCCTTTAAAAAAAAGACATGTTAATGGGCATCCTAGTTTAACAGTGATTAAATAAATTACACTTGCTATGAGTGCCAAATAAGCAGGATAAAAATATTCATTTTAGAAAAAAAAAAAGTAATTTCTCTATAACAGCTAAAATATGTGACTAGTTCTTAGTCATAATTGTGCATTATTGGATTTATCTTTTGCCCGTCTTATAATGATTTGTTTTCCTCAGATAAATATTTTCTACTCCTTTTATGTGTTCAAATACAGAAATAACTATTCTGCTCAAAGAGCAAGAACAGCCTGACAAGAATTGTATGTTGTCAATACAAAGGTGCTGTTTGCATTTTGAAATGCTGATCATATTTAAACAGAACTTTGAACAATTTGCACTTTTTCTGGTCACATAACTTTTTAGCATTGTGTAAAATCATATAAAACTAACCCCTCTCTGCATGATTGTGTGCTGCCTGCTTGAGTTAAAGGGGGCTTTACAGAATAAACTGGCTCCTTTCTGGCAGCTTTAGAAGACAGAGACTGTGCTGAGGTGAACACTTTTGAAGAGAATCCTACATTTGTATGGCTGAATCGATGCAATTAAAATTGCCTTTTTTGAGTTAAGCAGTTTGCCTTCGAGCTCAAAGTGGAGACCTCAGCAAAGTTGTTGTTTTCTCTGTCTGCACCATTTAGCTCAATTCTATCATCACTGACAACCTGCTTGCAAACTTCAAGGCCAAGTGTGCATAAAACAAATCATTTCAGGGCGTCAGCAGATAATGTGGGGTAGTGATGCAAATCTGTTTACCGCTTTTTTTCCCAATACATTAAAGGTGCTTTTGTGTTGCATCTTTTGATGGCATGTCATAAAGCAAAGAGCATGTGTGTGTGACGTGTGTGTGTTTGAAGGAGACTGAAAGGCACAGAAAAAAGTAATTAAATAGGAGCTTGTTTATATGTGTTCGCTTTAACTGTGATTAAAGCAAATATTTGAGCAAGTTGCTATTGAGTATGTATATAGTTTTTATAATTGGTTTTGAAGATATCTGAATAACAATTTAGTCTGTACACTGAATATGCTAATTACGGTAAGTAATAAGATTCTACATTTATTATTTGGCGATAAGAATTATTCTTTTTAATACACGCCAGTTGAAATGCTTAATACACATCGCCTGAGGTTTTAGCTTTTTGAAGTCTTAACGGCAAAAGTTAAGCCTACAACTTAACTACCAATAAAGAAAGTTTTTCTTCCTTTTTTGGAAGGAAAACACTCTTCCCAAAAGTTTTCACACCCCTTCAATATTTCCTCTTTTGTCACATTACCACAACAAACTTTTATGGTTTCCTGAGTCATTTCTTTCTACAACCACCTTTCACTTCAATTGCAGTTGCCTGTATTCTGGGGTTTATAGCCACCTGTTTCCAAATAAGGTAACTTAACTCTTTGCCTAATAGTCTTTGCAAAACGGTTCAAGCTCATTCAGATTAGATGGAAAGCAGCTGGGAATAGCAGTTTTCTAATTTAGCATAAGTCCTCTGATAAGAATCTTTGTCCCTGCTAAGATGAAGCATTCCCGCACGTCAATGCTGTCACCACCATGGATATACCATAGAGACGGCATTATTCAGCTTGATGTGCAATAGTTTTTCAGTCAGACATTGCGTTTTTGCATGTGGACAAAAAAGTTAAGTATTGCTCTCATCAGTATCTTAACCCACATGTTTGCTGTTTTTAACTGCATGGCTTCTAGCAAACTGGAAACATGACTTTCTATTAATGATTGCTTTATTTCTTATTACAGTTTTGTAAAGTTCTAATTTGTCAAATGAATGAGTGAAAAAAAATCTGCATCTTTCTAGAACTTCCACTTCCCTTCAGTTTTATTTCTGATCTGTCTTTTATGTTCCTTTGACTTTTTGATTCTGTTTGTTCACCAAAGTCAAGAAGCTGCCAAAGATTTTACAGTTGCCTTTATACTGACATTATTAGATGGTGTTTGAAACAACTGGTTGCCTTGGATTTTATTTAGTGGTCTCTCTGCATTGCCTTTAAATGGACTGGCAACCTGTCCAGGGTGCACCCCCCCCCTCTTGCCCAGTGACTGGTGGAGACCCCTTTGTGACTCTGCAAGGATAAGGATATATAGATAATGGATGGATAGATGATGTCATAGCGACAGAGGCTGAATAGAAAGGCACACCACACTTTTCAGATGTTTATTTGCACTTTTTTCTTTCCACGCTATTTTGTTTCAGTCTCCCAAATGCAATCCCAATTAGGTACAGTGCAATCTGTGGTTGCATTCTGACAAAATGTGAAAAAAAAAATCTAGCAAGTGTGAGTACTTTTGAGAATCTGTAGTTTAAATCTCTTCCCTCAGACTTGCGCGAGTTGATGACTGTCTCTGGCATCCTTTCAATCTAATGTCTGGTGTAAGTTCAGACAACACATGGAAATTGCCTGACTTGTTGTGCCGCATCTCCTGCTGACACTGCTTATCTTTCACAGCCTCGTATTTAGCAGCCTGCTCTTTAATTATGATTAGGCCGCTCACACTTCTCACCCTCCTCATCGCTCAATTACAGCGCAATATTGATTTGTTCCTGTAGAGCCTATCAAGGATGCACGACCAGGAGATCACTGATGTGCTCACTAATATGATAAATGTGTTTTAATCCTACGTTGCATTAAAACGCCATCTCACACAGCTATTAGTCACTAAATTAATGATCAAAATTAACTAGTTTGGCAGTTGGAACGAGACTGGCCCTTGATTCGCTGTTCTTTGGTCATTTTACTCTGAAACTTTGTCCTCACATCTAATGAACCCACTTCTTTAAATGGAACTTTTGGTTAAACAACAATTTATCATCAACTATAATGAAAGTTTGTTTGGGATCCTTTGTTCCTTTAAGTTCAAGCACAGTCCCCAAGGTACACACACATGTATAAATAGAATCCCGAGGTGCACTACATCTAATGGCAGTCAGTTGGTTATAGATAGTTTCTGCAGTGGCACCTCCCAGTAACTTGAGCGCTTCACGAGAGAGTACAGGCTAGCCCCGGCCACAAAAGGAGAGCATGTGGCAGTGTCAGCAGCCTAGTGCGGCGTGGCCAGGTTTCCTGGGGCGAAGGCTGTGCTGTGCTCCATACGGAGGGCCTGTGCTGGGAGCCCCGGGGCCATGCAGTCCCAGGTCAGCAGATGGGCCTGTGATTATTATTTCCAGGCCTGTCTTACCTGACCACTTCCTCACGCCGTGAACAGCTGTTTCACTCGCTTCACTGAGACGCTACATGAACAGCCATTTTTCTTCTGTTCTTTACTTTGTACATAGTATAAATCTTTACTGTGACCCTGCTCTGGGCGCCATCCACCTGTGTCTTACCTCAGGCAAAAGCCCCCCTGGAGGATTGTTAGTCTTTTTTCTTGGTCTTTACCAAGGTAGGAAAAATGACTATCAGGATTGTTTCCAGACAATGGAACTAAGAAGGAAACTTACCCTAATTTCAGCTTTTAAAAAAAAGCCTCCAGTCAGTGTGTGCAAGCACTGGCATGGTAGGAAAGAAGGAAGGGACGTTTTTACATAATGTTTAAAAGTTGATTTTAAACATTTCAGTGACCATCTTGAGATTGAATTTACAAAGTGATATCTTTGTTTTCTATTGATAATTTCAAGCAGGTGTCTATAATTTTTCTGAATAAGGTTGATGTATTGCAACTTGTGTGAACATGCCGTTTTTTGTTTTTTTTTTCTCTCTGACTTTGTCAGATTTAGCAATCACATACTGCAGAGTGTAGCGCTTTTGGACGAATACCCTCTTTAGTCAACCAATTCATCACTCTGCAGGGAATATTGTTCTACAACACCTGGTGTTCAGACTATTTCTGTGGTCTAAACACTGTTTGTACAAATCATTTGTTCTGCGTCCAACAATACTAGCAATGCCTCATTATGACTCCATTATCCCTGGTGGATTTTTCCGCACATCCTAAATATTATTGCCGTAAAACAGATTATTACCTATTTTTAATTTTCATGCAGGAAGACATATAGAAGGAGTCAGACCTTTTATAATTTTTTATTGTTGGGTATTGGCTGAAAAAAATGTGTAGTCTGATGTACAGGTGGATCCTAAATTTAAATAGAGTTGAAAATTTCACCTTTTAAAACAAAATGCTGAAATAAATTGCACAGTGAGAGATCTACTTCAAGCATTTGTTTTTGTTAATTTTGATGGTTAATACACATGGCCAATTAAAACCCCATACTCAAATTCTCATCAAATCTGAGTTTTACTGAAGTCCAATAAAATAAATGTAATCTAGAAATGTTTCACTATATTATTGCTGGTACAGTCATAGGGAAGACTGCTGACATGACAGTTGTTCAGTGGACTGTCATAAACCTCCTCCCCTAGGGGGTAAGTTATAAAAGGTTGATGCAAAAGAAGATAGCTATTATAATCCATTTTCCAAAAACCATTAATAAACATTTAAATGAAGGAAATATTGTAGTCAAAAAATGTGCATAAGCAAGAGGGAGAACCACAGCCTTGAAAGGTCTGTTCAATGAGCAACGCAAAAGGAGACAAATCCAAGTGCTGACTGCATATACTCCATAGTACATAGACATACTATTTAGTCAGGGAAAGTATCCATTATCAAAATCATTTTAATTATTGTGTTAAAGTTTCTGACAAACTAAATATAAATTTTCATTATCTGTAAGTCAGAGCCATCAGAATGATCAGAAATAAAGTTTGAAAATAGGTCACTTGATGTGTAATGAATCTAGGTAATACTTGGTTGAACTGAATTATTTAATTACGTTGATCTTTATATCATATTCTAGCTTACTGAATAACTACAAAGAATAAGAGATCCATACAAGTTGAAAACTTACAGGCATCCTTTTTGATGATTTTTTTTCTCTCTCAACTTTTCCATCTGAATGTATTATTGGACATCCCAGTCTTTAATTTAATACACCAGCAGACACAAGCATCCTTTGTTCTGAGAGTATAACATCAAAAGTAAAAGCTTCATTGTAACGTGCTCCAAGAGAGAATTATATTTCCACACAACTAATGGTTTTAGTAAGTAGTTGAAAAGCAACAAAAACAAACTGCAGGGAAACATCTAACCCCGAGCACAAAGAGAAGTGCAGAGGCACTTTTAAGCCCCTCAAATCATTCAACATAGATCCAAGCAGCAAATGAAAGAGCAGAATCTGGCTTATTTATTGATGAAAATGAAATAGCTGAGAGAGGGGATTTCTTTGAAATGTGCAACGTAAAATAATAGATTTTTTCCCGACTTTGTAAATATAAAAAGGGTGAGTGAAGAGGCAAAGCACATTTTTAATGCAGTAAAAAAAAGAGGAGAAAAAAAAAAAACACCCTTGGTGGAAAGATAGGGAATACACCTGGAAGGTCACGTGCTGGCTTTCAGAATTTCACATAAGGCTGCAGCCACTGAGCTGTTGATCAGACACCTCTTTTCACACAGCTGGTACATTTAGATTCCCGGCCCCTCCTTCAAATCCCACAGTGTGCTCTCAAGGAAATGTGTGGAAATGAATTATGGAAATTTCTGATGGGAAACTCGGTGCATTAGTGTTTCATTTAGCTTGCTCGTATCCCGAAGCCATGCTCCAACCTACAAGGGACAGAGCAGGAAAAATAACTCTCAGCGGCAGGGAAGCCCACAGGGGTGCTTCTCCCAGTCAGGGCACGGGCTGGTCGATTTATCTGCCAGTGGCCTGGGCCTGTCTGATACAAGCTCTCTCTCACAGGTGGATTTATCACTGTTGCCTAGAGCTACAGGCCTAAAAACTCAATACAGGCCTTCATTTTTTAAAGTGGCTAAGTACGGCAACCTCTGCAACTCTCCTCAACCTCTGAAACTTAAAATACACTCTTCTAAGAATTCTTTATTTGTATCCACCTTCCATTTTTAACATAGTTCAAAAGTTTAAACCCAAGAGTTTATTTAATCTGGGCTCATTGTTTTAGCCAAACTCTAGTTTGTCCCAAAGAAAAAAAAATAAAATAAAAAAAGCTTTTTATCCATTGCAAAATGTAGCAATACGTTTTTCCGTTGTTTTTTCTTTTTCTTTTTTTCATTGTTTGTAATTTATTTTATGAAGATGTTGGATTACATTTACATAAGCAAGTGAAAAGGAAATTTAAGGATTATGTATTCCGTGTTGATGCAAAGTCTAACTCAATTCACCAATTGAGTTATATAGATGTTTTTCTCCATTATCATCAAAGTGTGAGTGTATTTTGTCATAATTAGTATCAAATTTTAATTAGAAATTTACTTTATGAATTGATTAAATTTTATAGATTTTTAAGACAGAAATTGAACTTGACCTGTTTATGCCTGTAAAGGTTTTTGAGATGATCTGTAAAATAAACTGAATCTGAACTGTTTTTTTTTTTTAAACTCCACTTTTTCAAACTAAATTTTTTTGTTCTACTGTTTTTAAGGTATAGTTCTTGTATGTTGGCTTTATGAAAACATTTTTACCACTCAGTTAATCTATGCCATTGCATTTAGTTTGTAAATGTAATCACTTTTTGAAATCAGGTTAAATTGTAAAGCTTCTAATAAAACCTACAGGGTTGGGTGTCATCTTGTCACCCTACTAAGTGTGCAATGATACAAAAAGGAAAAATTGTTAGATTGTTTTGGAAGACCAGGCAGCTGAATTGTTATAAGAAGCTTCCATTATCACACCAGTCTGTAGGGTACATCTTTTCACAGTGGATTGTGCAATGAATCTACAAAAAAACATGCAAATTCAGTTTTACCGGCATGCAACTGACTTTGTGAATTAAATGGGTTGTGTTTTGTACAGTGCACCTCAGGGCCACGATAGTTTTGAGACAAGGCTGTTTTAAGACAAGAATATGGTTTAATTTGAGGTCTCAGAAACAACTGCTGGGGATCATTTCTAACTTGCAAGTGTGCAAGTTGTCCAGCTATGTAGCAGAAAAAAATGCACAAATTCTTGAAATATTGTTGAAAAATCTATATTTTAGCAGACAATACAATATGGCATAGAAGAAGTAGATTTGCCCTTACTTTGGAGAAAGAAAAAAAAAAAAAAACGTTATTGAGGAAGTTATTCAAACCTTGTTCTGTACATGCACAACATGAATATTCTGTACTATAAAATGCACTGATGTTTGAAACTCAGGCTAACATTTTATTTTATTTTATTTTTTGTAGTTTTAATGTATTTCTATACCCTGATTTTCAGTTGTGTTTAAGTGTTAAATATTTAAGTGTTAAGCTTAAATATTGGAAAATATGCTGAAAGAGTCCATGCTTACACTATCTGCATTGTGCAGAGAGAAACTTTTGTTAGTGGAAACTGAGAGGACACAAAAGGCTTCAGCAAAACTAAAATTTCAAAGTGTGGAATGTTCTCACATGAAGTTTGGGAAACATCAACTCCTTAAAAGCATGCCAAGCCAAACTGCACAACAAGAGAATGAGGGCTTTAAGGTAAAATATGACTACGCCTCCAAATAATAGGCATCTGTGGACATTTCCTATAGCTGTGTGGGTTGGCCAGACATTGCTTTTATTTAGATCAGAAAAATGGGTAAAAAAATTTAACCTTTTTTTGTATGGGTTCTAATACACTCAAAACAAAGACAGTGAAAGTCTGATAGGTTTAACCTTTCAGTAACCTTTCAACCACATTAGATCATTAGATTTTTTTTATTATTATTATTTAATTTTCTATGTGGAAATATCTCCACATCTTCACATAGATGGAAGATAATGTGTTTTAATTCTCTTTTCATCATACTTTGCTCAGAGGTTTTGGATAATGCACTTCTGTAATTCAATAAAAAAGATCTGGATAAACTCCAATGGGAAGTCAGAAGTCCCGTTGGACTTTGATAAAGCTGATAACAGCTTTATCAAAGATAAAGGCAAATCTGCTTCTTCTATGACATATCAAAGATAAAGCTGTCATCACATCATTTTGTGCAAGGTAAAAATTTCTAATAAATGCTCAGATGCAATGGTAGGCTAGCTAACTTTCAATGCCATGCACTCATCCTCTATATCCCATGGATTTGACTGTGAGAGTCCATCCAATGTGCCTGTTGGATGGACTTTCACAGTTCCTGATTACCATACCTGGTACAGACGATCGCTGCTGTGGTCAAATAGTTTCATCATGGATCAAGTCAAAGAGGAATGAGGAAAACACTTATTGGTCAAAAAGCATTTATCATTACAAAATTCAACAATAATATCCCTATCAACTAACAGTATTTTCATAAACCTCAAGCTTAAATGTTTGCTAACTAACTAGAACAATACCTTTTGATAGTAAAACTTTTTGATAGTAAAACAAAACAAAAAGGTATCTTATTGAGTTTATAATTTCTGTTTTCAGTGAAGGCAACATAATTTCAAAGATTGTGGGTAAGTGTAAAATGCTATGATGCCTCTTTTGTACAGATTTTTCTTTCATTACGCAGTTATATAATTCCAACTCCTTTTTTCCTAATTTACTTTAAGCCATAAATACTTCTTTGGAGCATAGTGTTCACACAAACCTGTCTCTTGTTTTGAATTATTATTTTATTGTACAGTGTTCACTGTTTTGATGTTGTGCATATTATCATGCCTGATGCTGTATTCTTGGATGGACTTTCACTGCTAGTTGAGTCCAGAGCTGATAAAAATTTTGGCAGCCAAAATCACAACAGCTCAGGGAGAATCTTGGGAAGATTATGATGGGGGGGAAAAAAATAGTGGCCAAAGTGTAGGCATATCATAATCAATATTTTTATAGGATATTCAAATGCGATTCTGCAATCTAGTGTGTTCCAAACATTGTACAGCCCTAACTCTACTCAACTCAAAACATAGTGACCACTATAAGCCAATGAAAAAATGTTTTGATTGGTCTGTCACTCACTGTCTGTTACTATGTTTACCAGAATGATTATGAGCTCATGAGAAAGACAGCAAGTGGATTTTACAACAAGTTGTACTTTACTACTACAGTGTCTAATAAAATGATTTTATGTAACTCCAATTACATAACACAGCACTTTTGGTCACTTTAATTTCCTCCTGTAGCTATTAATCAAACCCATTTTATAAAATCCTCATCAATATTTGTTGAAGGCAAGAAGTCTTTATCTGCAAGAAAACCTCAAAGGTCAAAACCTTTCTCTGGTAAATTAAATCAGGCTGGAAGTTTTTTTTTTTTTGTTTTTTTTTAAAAAAAAGCTTTATTTGTATCAGTTAATCATTTTCTCTTGTCAAAGGCTGGCCATGAAAAAGTAACTGGATCTTGACCTTGCTGAAAGTGCACATACTAAAAGTGTGCATCTGTTCCTTCTTTTAATTATTTATTTAGTCGGCTTCATTTTGATAACCAATATCTGTTTTCAGTAGCACATTGTTGCAGCCAAATGGTTCCCTTGTGGGAAGCAAACCCTTCGGCCAGCGGCAAGCTGGTCCCAGCCTGCTGGCAGCAGCAACAGCGTGTACGCTTCACGCCTGAGCCACACCTCCATTCACAGTCCGTTACGCCAGCCTGCAGTGCCTACCTGGCAAACGCTGCTGCAGCTTGCCAAGGAAGATTTATACCTGGTGTTTGACCTACTTCAGTTTGCATCTATATTAGTAAAGGAGAGGGCTTGGTTGAGGGAAAGAGAAAGGTCACTGCGATCCCAGTTCTTCCACAGATGCATCAGGATGATGGAACAGACTAATTTAATGAGTAACAGTTGTCCTCTTGGCTGCTACAGTTGCTCTGCTCAGATCCGTTTGGAAACCTGGCCATCACTGCGCACAAATCATCATCTGACACAGGCGAGCGCTGATTTTTTTACAGGTGAAAAATGCGTCTGGTAGAGAGAAAGTTAGAACACTTTGAAAACTGAATATCAGAATCTAATACTTTCATGGTTACAGTTGATGGTGAACAAAGCTATGATAATAATGCATTTTTTAAGGAGCACTTTTCAAAGCAATCAAGAACAGTATACAGATCAAGCAATATAATAAGAAACACAAATGATAGATATTGTATAGGTTAATATTACAGTTGTATGCAAAGGATCTCCCTTCCTTTTTGGGACTAATCAAGTGAGGAGAGTAAAATCAGATTTAAAATTTTTTGTTTTTTAATAATGTAACTGGCAGAAGTAAAAGAGAATCCAAAAGCATAATAAACTGGCTTGTTTATGTAAAAATTCTGAACTTTTCAAACTGAGCAGTTGTTTTCAGTTAAGTTGAGATGGGGGGGTTTTAAAAGGAAAAAGATCAGACCTTTTTTTACAATAGTTTTAGCTGTCAAAACAACAACATTTTTTTTTTCCCCCGCTAGTAACAATGAAACACTACAGGTAAGTCACCTGGCACTAAACCTAAAATAATTTGATGTCTGTGGAATGAGACTCAGGAGAAATGTGCTGGTGCACTGGGTAAATTGAATGATGGAATAACTTTCCTTTTGTTTATAGGGGGGGAATCTACAGCTAATATATTCTGCATATTTGTGGTCATGCTCTCCAGTTTTTATCACCTAGAGATGAACATTAAATCACCTCACAGGGGGAATGAGTCGCAGGAACATGGGGGGGAAAAATGAGGCAGCTTCTCGTTCTAATGAATTCCTTGGAGAATAAACACAACTTTGAATAAAGCTCTAATCACAAATTAAGTGGTTGTTGCCATCATACCTTTGTAGAGCATACCCACATATATGGACTTTTGAGTACACGCCTTCATATTATACCCCCAGCATTTACAACACTAATAAAAGGAAGAAGAAGAAGAAGAAGAAGAAGAAGAAGAAGAAGAAGAAGAAGAAGAAGAAGAAGAAGAAGAAGAAGAAGAAGA
>CAEFZY010071665.1:0-20110 GCA_903066815.1 Brachyrhaphis roseni
CCAGCTGGGTACAGCCGAAGAGGAGACGTGAATCCCTCTTCACACTGGCTCACCACCTGTGGGAGAGACATAGGGTGGGGTGCAACATCGAAAGGATGGCAGCTAAAGGTGGGAACTTGGTGACCTGATCCTCAGCTACAGAAACTCCCTGTAGAACCAGTGTCAGACTCTGGTCCTCATTCCAGGCACTAACTCGGGCTCGTTTCCAGTGAGAGTTGGACTCCACCAAGGCTCTTTGCCAAAAATTCCATTCAATACTTTTATTGACAGAATTTTAGGCACAGCCAAGGTGTTGAGGGGATCCGATTTGGTGGCCTTAGGATTGCATCTCTGCTTTTTGCAGAAGATGTGGTCCTACTGCCTTCACCAAGTCGTGATCTACAACTTTCACTGAAGCGATTTGCAGCCGAGTGCGAAGTGGCCGGGATGAGGATCAGTGCCTCCACATCTAAGGCCATGTTCTTGAGCCGAAAAATCTGGTCAGGATGCCTCCTGGACCAAGTGGCTGAGGAGAGGGAATCTGGGCCTCCTTACTTATAGGCTGCTACCTGTATTGACCAATGTGCTTCTTTCTACAGTACACTCAATGTGATGTATAGGTTTTCTCCGGGAGCTCCGGTTTGTCCTACCTTTGAAAAAAAAAAAATGATCAGGTTAATTGGTCTCTTTTAATTTTACCTCTGTGTCTCAATCACTGACTGTTAGAGATATAAAGAATATGAACTTATATAGTTCAGATTCTTAATTCGTTTCTTTTTAGCACACACTCCTTAAATGGCCTCATAAAATGGCTTCCAGTCCTAATGTTTCTGTATTTTCTGTCTTAGTTGTCTTAATTTTTAACAGGTCATAGAATATGATCTGTCTCTCTAAGCTGGAGTGTCTTCCTGTTAAAAGGGAGTTGTTTCTCTCTACTTGACTGCTCGGGATGAGGGACTCTAACAATTATCAATTGTATAAGTGGATGGATGGATTGATGATTGGATTGGATGCAACGTTTTTCTCCTGGTGCCCCGATTTTTTTCGACTACTTGGGAAAAATAGATTTTAGGCTAAGGGAGTAACTTTGTGTTACAAGATAGTGGGACGAAGAGAGGGGGAGGGGGTTAGAGTGGTGATGCACCACAGTCACTGGAAAGCCTTTTCTTTTCTACACAGTAAATTCTGCAGAGTTAAATCAACACTATATTGAGTCTATTTGGTCTTTATCAGAATTGGTGTTAATTTAACTCTTTTTAGAGATATTTCAACAATAGTTTGAGTAGTTATACATTTTTCAAGTGTTAAAACTACTCAGTTTCTTGTTGAAATATCTCTAAAAAGAGTTAAATTAACAACAATTCTGATAAAGACCAAATAGACTCGGCATAGTGTTGATTTAACTCTGCAGAATAGTGCTAAGAATAAAGCCAAAACTTACATCTGAATGCCAGACAGTCTTATTCAATAAATTATGATATGATGTGTCTTTAATATAGCAAATAATAAAGACGCAAAACCTTTTCTGGGTTTGTTTGGGGCAGTTAACTCTTTAATAGAGTTATTACTGGATTCTATAAAATGTGGGTCAAAGCTGAGATGCTGATGTTTGGACATGTAAAATATATATTATCTCTGCTAATAAATCTATAGTTTGGTTTCTGTCAGTTCTAGAAACAAGAGAGAACAAAGTGAATTTCTCTTTATAATGGACCATAATTACATTTTATTTAATAGGAGCCATGATTTAAAATTTAACAAACTTTGGCTCTTTATTACGGTGGCCCTGAGGTGCAAACCACTTCAGCAAATTGAAAGCACAATTACAAATTACAAAAGCGCTACAACATTAATGAAAGCGCTACATGTAGTAACGTTAGAAAAGCTGTTTCTATTTATATTTTCATAATTTTCCTCGCAATAGCGGGACAAAACCTTCCTCTCCCCTAAACACATAAATTCTTCAGCTGCAGAGAAAACTTCTGACTTTAACTTCATCATTCTGCTAAAGGCCCGGTTCACTACAGGCAGTCTGAGTCGGTCCCACCAATAGATATGAAGAATGTCTGTGTTTATATCAGACAACCTGATATCAGGTATAACCTGATATCAGGTATAACCTGATACAGCTCAAAGCCCTGGTACCACCTGGTACCACCTGGTGGTACCAGGTGCTTTGTTCTCTCGATGCTTTGTTCTCTCAAAGCATCGATGGACTGACAAAGGGGACACCGGGGGATTCCAGGTAGATCCCAGGTAGATTCCAGAGATGAGCATCACAGCGCCTGTTCATGCAGGGCCGGCCCAAGGTAATATGGGGCCTTAGACAACCCCCCCCTCTTCCCCCTGAATCCCTTCCTACTAAGAACCTCAGCATCATTAACATGTTTAAATATAGATGAGGTAAATCTGTGAGAGGGAGACCTGGTTTATTGGCTGAGTTTAATATCAATCACTGATTATTGGTTGTTTGCTGTGATGTATTTGTGAACAAACCCAATTCAAACACAAATATTACACCATACTGTAGCCATGGTAACACAACAATCAAGCTATATCAAGATGATTCTTTAAACCTTTACAAAGTAAACTTCCTAATTAAATCCTAAATGTAGTTTTTTTTTCTCAGCTGAATGCATTAAATAAAATTTAATAACATTGTGATTCTCTATAAATAAATGCTACAGGTTTAGATCTATGGTCTGTGTTACAATTAAACCATTTCTAGGGGCCCCTAAATGTCTGGAGGGCCCCTATCACCAGCTACTGAGTGAGCAGAGTTTTTCCATAATTCTCAAAGAAGTATGATGTCCACACTCTGTTTGCCAAAATGTAGAGTGGGCTCAACTATCCAGAAGCTACATTTTCTCTGAGTGTAGCTCAGTATGTAAATATGCGAAGCAAATGTACAAGTCTTCTTCTTGCATTTCAACAATCTCTTAAAGTAGCAAGAAATAGTACATTTTAGTTTTAGTAATTAATAAAATTGTACTTGAACTATAACTAAATGAGCAAAGATAAAGCCTAGAAGTATGTAAATGGAGAATTGGTAGCACAGATAGTGAATTTGTGGTAAAGATTCTTATTAAACCATAAAGAGAACTACAGGTATATACTTAGTAGATTAATAGTATATATACTTGTTTCATGCTTAAATGTATACTTTTGTAAACTTAAAATTGATTTTATAAAAATATTCTTTTATTAAGGCAAAACTGTTTAGTGTAGCCACAGATGTCAAACTCCAGTCCTCAGTCCTGCTGTGCTGCAGTTTTTAGATCTTCCACAGGTAGAAAACCCTGGAATGAAATGGCTTAATTACTTCCTCCTTGTGTAGACAAGCTCTCCAGAGCCTTAATGACCTAATTATTCTATTCAGGTGTGGTGCAGCAGAGGCACATCTAAAAGTTGCAGGACAGTGGCCCTCGAGGCCTGGGGTTTGACACCCAGTCTAACAGAGCATTAACATACCTTTTCGTACACTACTGCATGGCACATAGTAGAACTTGCTATACTTAAGCTGATAGTCAAGTATACTTGATGAAATAAACTTCATTAAGTATGCTTAATGAAGTATACTTAACTTCCAGTTACCAGTTTTTAAAGGGGTTGTGAGCGTTTCTATTAAGACGTAACATTCTGCTTTACTTCAGGCCCTTTCTCAGCAGCTCTGCTGTCTCTAGGTTGGGATTTCTCTGCTGCTGGTTTGCATGTTATGTGACTTGTTGTTGTGTTGTAATGAATCTTCCAGCAGGTATTTCAGCATTTTCCGGTTCTACCACTTTGCCCCAGGACGGATAAGAAAGAGAAATATCTCTTGTTCATGGGAAGTTCTGCCAGAAACTAGGTGACAAGTTAAACTAGGTGGTTCTACATTAACTTAATCTATTTACTAGAATCAATTCTTCTCTTGACACAATCTCAGCCAAGCTGCTCTAAATGATGAAGTCATAAGTAGGTCAGTCTACAATATAAATATGACTTAAGGTTTGAAAAGGTCATTGGTCGTGGTTAATCAAATGGTTACTTAAACACACCTAAAAATCCCTATTGCCACAGGGCAGAGTTATGCAGATATCTGATTCTCTGCTTTTAAACAAGATTGGACCTGATAAAACACAAACTAGAAGTTGAAGGAGTTTAGGCTTGGCAGTTCCACGAACCAGTTTCCTCTTCTTATCTCACCCAAAAGGACCAATCACAACACTCTCAAAAATTACAACACATTCCCTTCAAGGGCACGTGTTGACTTGAGTCTGATCACCTGAATACGACACTGCAAGCAGTCGTTCTCTCTCTGCTGCGGAAACAGTCCGGACTGCGTCAAGACAACACGGATCTTTCTGTAAGTAAAGTTTTCTTTCTCTTGGGAATATACAAATTGTGCTGTTTAATGGCTAAACATTTAGTACATGAGTGGGATCTGGTCACACACCGATAAGTTTCACTTTACACTGACTGTGTTAAGAAGTATGTGGATGACTAGTGTGTCAGTTTAGACTCACCATAGAGCGAGGAATGAAAACTAGTCTGAACAAAGTCATGCAGCTTGAAAATGACTGTTTTATCCTTGGTTTACTTTAGAAACTATGGGATCCTCCAACCCTCTCTCTGAGCCCAACACCACCTTCTCTCTGGCTCTGCTCAGAAAGCTGAGTGAGGACAACAAGACTGCAAACATCTTCTTCTCTCCTTTCAGCATCTCTTCAGCTCTGGCTATGGTGATGCTGGGAGGTAGAGGAGACACAACCACTCAGATATCAGAGGTCATCTTGTACTTTGATATCTGGTCTATGTTATCTTATACAGAACTCTTTTTTTCAGTCGTTTGTTAGTAGCTAACCCAAAAGCTTATGACAATGTTACAATGAGCTTCATTTTTTTTTCCATCATGTCTACTTGTAACCACCCCCGTCTTCTGTCTCCACAGTGTTTGAAAACCCAGAACTGTCAGGATGATATCCACATTCTGTTTGCCAAACTACAGAGTGAGCTCAACAAGCCAGAAGCTAAATTTGCTCTCAGTGTTGCCAACAGACTGTTTGGAGAGAAGTCCTACAACTTTCTGCAGGTGAGAGAGTAATGTTACACATTTTCATTACCAAATATATTCACTATGTGCTTTATTGGCTACACTTCTAACAGGTTTTTTCATCACGACTAGCGAATCATTCAATCAGACCTGGCATCCGTGGCACAGAGTTCCACTCATTCAACTCACTTGCGTTTGTTTAAAATGAGAATCAGAGTAGAAGAGAAGGATTTAAGGGACTTTAAACATTTCATTGTTGTTCATGTTGGACAGGCGGTTTGTGTGTACTTCAGAAATCTGTTAGGACTTTAAAGATTCAACCATATTTCTTGATGACAGAGCACTGCCAGTGATGATCAATTATCAATTATTATTATTATTATCAATTTTATTATCAATTATAAATATCCAGTGATTGGCTATGATTAATGCAGATTCACCAAAATTAGACAAGAACAGACTTTAAGAACATTGTCTGGTCGTCACATAGTTTAGACAATCTCAATTGGTTTCCTAAAACATGACAATGATTTGATTGTACTTTCTTCAATCACCACCTCTCAACTTTTAGAGCATGTCTAGAATATGGTGGAACAGAATAAAGGAAGACAACTAGCTGAATCTATTGTACAAAGAACTGAAGCACTTCTGAAAGCAAAGCCTCTTTTGGTTGCAGATCTCTTTAGATAAATCTTTCTTTACCTAAAGACCTGTCAGGTTACATATGTCAGTTTAAATTGTTTCATGTATGAAACATACCAAATACAATTTTTTTGGACAGATTCTATAACAGTAGAAAATCAGTAAAATTATACTAAAACCAATTAATTGTTCTACAAAATCAGTAAGTAAATTAGTGATTGAAGGCAGTTGTTCCCAGTATGAATTTATGGATCTTCTGTTTGTTCTTCCAGGAGTTTTTAACCCAAACAAAGACTCACTACAACTCAGAGCTGGAGGCTGTGTACTTCAAAACCAAATGTGAGGAAGCCAGGGTCAAGATCAACAACTGGGTGGAGGAACAGACACAAGGTGAATCACACACACTGACACACACACACCATTAGTTCATGACCCCAACTAACCCAATGTCAATTTATTTATAAAGCACTTTAAAAACAGGTATTAACTGCGTCAAAATTGCTGTACAGTATTCATAAAAACCACAGATAAAAATACAATGATGATTAAGAACTCTAAAGGTCATTAGCTCCATCTAGTGGAACAGTGTGTAATTGTGATGTTAATTAGACTGTGTTTGCGGTGCTGATTCTCATCTGATCCATGTTCTGCTCATGTTGTCGTCAGGTAAAATCAAGGATATGGTGGTTAAGGGCATGGTGAACGACATGACCAAGATGGTGCTGGTTAATGCCATCTACTTTAAAGGCAACTGGAATGAGGCCTTCCAGAGATCAAATACCCATGAGGCTCAGTTTAGACTCAACAAGGTAACAATGATCACCAATGCAGAGTATTTTCTCAATATGTAGGGCTTTATCATTGCTGTTCAAAATAATAATCTTGCTTTTATAGTAACTGTGACGTGAAACGACTATGTTAATATGGAGGGATTACTCCATCGTGTTCCCAAGCTACAAAGAATCTCTATAATGTTCTTCCAGAGTTTTCTTGTCTGCCCAGTGAAATGTACAAACTTGAGGTGGTTAGAAGGAATCCTGAACAAATGTCTAAACATCCCCAACTAAATCCATTGGGTGATAAGTACCAGAAGCTTCAGTCTTAGAAGTCCATCAACCTCATCCCCTGAATTGATCTAACTACAAGGTTGTGATCATTTGAGGCCTCTACCCGACAGAACTCCAAAGGTCTGGTGATATGATTGAAACAATTGGTAAAAGGCCATCAGCTGGTTATGCTAGGTACTCACATTCGTCTGCTAAATGGCCTCTTAAGCTTGTTTTGCATTGGAGACCAGTACAAAATTTAACCACTAGATATTAATCACCTTCAAGGAAATGCCCTGGTTTCCATAGCCCTATCATTGTGGTTTCCATAGCGTCGTCATCGCTGAAACAAAAGAGCAACCAGAGTCATGAAGTCCTCAAACTTCTCCACCATATTAGAAAAAACCACTAGATTTTTGTCCAATTATTGATCTAACTTAACTCATCCTGAAATGTATTGTTCTTTTTTTTTTTTTTTTTTTAGGTTAATGAGCTGTTCCTGTGTTTGTCCACAGAAGGACACAAAACCCGTCCAGATGATGGAACTTAAAAGCCACTTCAAATATGCCTCCATTGATGACGCCAGCTGTGAGGTATTGCTGACCTTGGAGCTCACGGGTGGAAGATATGTGAAGCGAGGCAGATATTTTAGCATCTCTCACCAGCTGCTCCAGTTGGGAAGTGGGTTTTAAGGCGGGCTACATGTAAAGCAGCAGTACAACTCAAATCGCCCGACTGAACTTTCTCAGTAGGAAAATAACCAAACTTTATGTGGCGAGTTACTATGAATCAAGCATATTTGAGAGCCTGTACTTCTCTGTAATGCCTTGCACCTTTTCTTGGGCAGATTCTGGAGATTCCCTATGAAGGGAAGGCGCTGAGCATGCTCATCTTTTTACCAAGACGGATAGAAGATGACGAAACAGGTCTGAAGAAGGTAGGGCTCTCTGTGCCTCACAGACTGATTAAACCTCACCACTGACACATGTAATGATCGATTTATCACCTGATCAGCTGGAGGACCTCCTGACGTATGAGACATTCATGGAGTGGACTCATCCACGTGAGATGGAAAGCGGTGAGATTGTCGTGAAGTTGCCTCGATTCAAGCTGGAGGAGAAGTATGACCTGAATGAAGTCCTGACCAGCATGGGCATGGTGGACGCTTTTGACGAGACGAAGTGTGACTTCTCTGGTGAGACATGTGGAAGGAGACTGAGATGTTTGAGATGTAGTTAAATTGACTTTAGCTGGATTGGGGCCCAGAACTAGGCCCTAACGCTGTCAAATCATGATCAAGACTATTGCTCTCAAAATGGACTTGTTGATGACGGAAAATATCAACCTGAAATTTAAGCTACATAAAACCTTTTCGGTTATTTTTCTTAAAAATTGTCCTCGATGATGAGGGGCATAACCCCACACCCTTTTCCCATCAATGCAACTTCTGATTTTGAGGTTAGTTAGCCATTCCACTAGAGTTTAAATTGAACAGAGAGAAAAATATGGAGCCTCTGCTCTCAATAGGCCAGTCCCCATCACTTTGATATAAAGATACTGTACCGCGGCTCTTACCTGAGCATCAGGCCTCACAGCGCCGGTACAGCCTCCCTTAAGCTGGACTTCTTTCATGTAGGTGTCTTCTTCTCGGATGGTGCTAAAGCTTTCTGCATTTCCATTACAAATGCGTGCAAATCTTGGTCTATATTGTGCTAATGTAAAATTTGAACAAAAAACACACAGTTTCATGACTACTGTGCTTCCACTAAATAACAAATTATATTAAAATCATGCGTGAATTAGCTTATCCATGTGACAAGTCATTAAAAATAATGGAAGCAAAGGATGCAAACAGTTACATGGGATATGTTCATAATTCAGCCTTGGAGCTAGCGCTCATCACCTATCAGCCATCAGAGGAGATGTCCGGAAAGGGATGGAGCGACAAAACACTTACTCTTAGGAGTGGCTATATATGCGGCGTTTCGGGTAAATTGTAGTCATCTATTTTACAGAGGAGCTATTGACTCAACACTTTCCAATGACAACTTTTATGAGCTGCTGTGAGAGCTCTGGTGGAGCCAGCAGCACAACGTCAAAAAGACGAAACGAAAAAACAACAACATTATCCTCCTACTTCTTCTTGTTGTCTTCTTTGTGGTTTTCGGCAGTAGTAACATACGGTGGTTATTCATGTGACTCGTGTGAGGTAAAAAAGGTGTTTCCGTTGCAGTTCTGCACAATACATCTATTTTAATACAACAATAATAAAATAACCTAATGGTATTGCAAAAACTTTCTTATCAAAAAACGTGAGTTTTTACAAAACTGGCATGTTTCCATTTATTCTCCTAATTTCAATTTGCACAATTTTATGCAAAATTGTGCGCTCAGTAGCTTTTATGACAGAAAGCTATTGAGCGCTTTCTATCGTAGACCCATCATGCATCGTTGCTAGTGGAAGTAGTAGCTAACAGGTCCATCAGGTATGTGAACACATGTACTGTCTCCGTAGCTTGCTTTAGGTTGACGTTCCTCCCATGAGCCTCACCGGCTGTAAGTGGGCTAAACGGTGAAGGTGAGCAGCTGTAAGAGGCTGTAAACATATCACTTTAGAAACTCAATTGGAAAAAGAAAGGCTCAGCTCACAGCATTTGGACCTGAAATCTGAACATGTCACACAAATTGTTCAAGTTATCTGTAGTATTCCTTCATGGAAGCACACTCTCTGTGATAAAAAGCAGCTCTTATGTTTTGAATACTGATATATACGTTTGGTAAAATGTATTCCTACAGCTGTGGTCTGTAATTCTGGAATGTCTCTTCTCTTATCTGTGATAGGAATGTCAAGCAACAAAGGACTCTTTTTGTCACAAGTCTCCCACAAGGCTTTTGTGGAAGTGAACGAAGAAGGAACTGAAGCTGCTGCTGCCACGGGTGGTTTGGTGGCAGATTGTGTTTCCTTTTTCACTGCAGACCACCCCTTCCTCTTCTTCATTCGTCATAGAATCACCAAGACCATTCTCTTCGCTGGACGCTTCTGCTCCCCCTAGCACACTCTATGACCTTTGGAGCAGGCGGGCTACTTAACTCCAGTCTTTGAGGGCTAAAGCCCTGCCACTTCTAGATGTCCTCCTGGTTCAATGAAATGGATGAGTTCCCTCCTGAGCATGCAGTCAAATTCTTCATAGCCAAACTAATACCCAATGGCCAGAAATTCTCACCAGCACACTCTATACCCCATAAAATGACCAAACTTTGCCATTATAAGTCGTGAGCATTTAGTTACTTGACACGTTAAATATGATGACACTATAAATTGCTTTAAACAGATGATATGAAGCTTTGTTTCATATCATGATCGTCGCTGTCATTCACAAGATTACACTGTTACAAAGGTCATCGGTTGTGCCGATGAATTCATCTTGGCAGTCTATGTTTGCACTGGAGTAAAGGTTCTAGGACAACCATTAGGTGGAGATGAACTGATTTGAATGCACATGTTTAATTGTTTTCAAGTGTTAAGCTGTCAAAATTGTGAATTTCAAAGACTGGCATGAAGAGTTAAGATCAGAGGTGGTCATTCCCTGGGTGTTCTGACAGAAACTGTGAAATCATCTGTATTCCCTCTGTTTCAAAGTGATGTAATGAAAGAGTGTTACTTTTTTTAAAAAATTATTTCCTTTGTAGTGCCAGGACTTGTTGCCATATCTTTGAACATTTTCTGTGGACTATGTAAAAAAATGTTAAATGATTTTTTAGTTGTCAAACTTTTTGTTGTCTGGACAAAAGTGTGGAAAATCCATGGGCAATAAATGGCTGTAAGAATCCCAGTAATTATGTTGTGAGATGCAACTCTTATAAAGTAGAGTGAATAAATATGTGATCATCTGATTTAGAAGATTAATTGCCAGTGAAAAAGAAATATCTTCATTTCTGCTTATTTTTTAATCAACAGACACATATTTATTTTAATATGGTAGAATTATATCATACATTGCATTATTCTTATTTTTGCATAATACGAAATTAAAACGAATATGGTAGGTGGGGTCTACAAGGGTGGCTGCACAGTGGCACAGTTGGCAGCACTGTTGCCTCGCAACAAGAAGGTCCTGTGTTCGATTCCCGGCCCGGGGTCTTTCTGCACGGAGTTTGCATGTTCTCTTTGTGCATTCGTGGGTTCTCTCCAGGTCCTCCGGCTTCCTCCAACAGTCCAAAAGCATGACTGTCAGGTTAATTGGTCTTTCTAAATTGGTCTTTGTAGGTGTGTGTGTGTGCATGGTTTTTGGTCATGTCTGTCTCTGTGTTGCCCTGCGACAGACTGGTGACCTGTCCAGGGTGAACCCCATCTCTTGCCCGGAACGCCAGCCGAACCCATTAGGAACAAGGGTGTAAGAAAATGGATGGATGGATGTCATACTTTGTACAAATCTAAATGTTATCAAGCTTTCTTAGTATGAAATTGGGAAAATTTCATGTTGTTATGGTATAGCCAGAAATAAACTGTGCTGAACATTTACAGATATGTTATTTAGTAATAACATATAGTAATGTTTTTGAGGAAAAAACTGCTATTTGGAATAAGGAGAAATATTGCGTTGTGGTGAATATAACATTAGCCAAAAAGAAAAATAAGAAGTTGGCATTTTTACTCGTATTGCTTTTGCAAGTTGCTATACTTGGGCTTGTTTGAGCAGTTCATTGCAACATGAAGTGAAATGAAGAAAGTCACTTTCCGCAGTTCACTCCCAACATTCACACCCAAATGACCTTAGTCACCTTAAAGTAGCTGACTCTTCTCAACTGGAATTTTCTGCTGAATTTGCATATTTTAAAAAAAAAATATTAAGTTTGACCATTTTAGGTCAAAATGGCACATTAGAAGTGTGAGACTGTTCCTTCAAAAATGACCAACACCTGAGCGAGCTCATGATGACCAAGAGGTTTCATTTAGACTTATTTATATAAATATGTATTAATTTTGTTGCTTCTAATCAGATGATAAAGAAAACTGATTAAGAATCCTGGTGCGTGATGAAAGTCTACCTTTGATGGGTGGTTACTCATTTATTCCTGCTTGGTTCCCACCTTTCTATGAAGAGGTGGAGGTGTGGTTGGGTGGATGATCTCAGTCTTCACAGGAACAGATTACACCAGCGGTTCATGATTATTTTCTTGTCATGTTTGTAATTTGTTCTTGCAACATAATCTGGCAGCACCAGACTCAGAGAGCTTCCAGGTCTCAGACTTAAAATCCTCTGACTAGGTGCAAAGAGAACATTGACGATTCACAAATATCTGTATTCAATATTCTCCACTTCTATTTCCTTTAGTTAAACTGTAGATTGAAACCTTTTTTTCTCTATATATACATGTATATATTTTGTGTGTTTTTGCACGTGTTTTATGAACCAACAATATTCTGCTACTAGTTCATACATTACATTGTATTTGTTTTTTGCATATTTTTGCTAAACAAATAAGTATATGTAAATTAATAATTTAATGCTGTATGTTTTATGTTGCATTGATATCTTTAGTTTGTGGAGATGGAATGGTGTCAGTTAGAGATAAAAGAATATGCACGTGGTTCATTTATTATGCAGAGTTTTATTAATTTATGGGTAAAAAAAATAATTTCAAACGTGTTTGGAAAGTGATTTGTCATAAATGTATTGTCTGGTAGTATTTATCAAAAGAAATTGAGGATGATCAAAGCATCTAAATACAAATAAGCAATCTTAAGGGTATCAATTTTACTTATTTTGATTTTAGATTAAGCAAAATGTATCTAATTTATTCAAATGTCTTTAGCTTAGTATAATTTACTAGATATAAATGAGTAAGGTTTACTCGAATTTGTGTTATTTAAATTTTCTTTGAAAAATTTATTGCAAATTATCTGTAGGATTTTTTTTTTTTTGAGTAAATCTTACCTGTTGGTTTTTTCAGTATAGGGTAAGTTTTCCTTTATACACTAAATGTGTCACAGTTTGCTCATTAGTTGGCCAATAGCTATAAATAAACATTCATTGAGATTTTTATTTAAAAAAAGTCAAACATTTCAGTCGATTCGTTCAAACAGTTCATTGACCGAATGAGAAGTTTGTTTGTTTTTCTCAGTCAGAGATCCGTCTTTAAGCTTTACGGATTTATTTTTGATGATATGTTCAATTCATCATATGGAAACAAAGGATTGATAGGGTGACCTAACCCTCCACCACACCCACAAATTAGCTCCAAGAAACAAAGAAAGATCTGATTTCTCAGAGAAGCTGCTGCGCAACCTGGGCGTGTGCGACATCAACACAGTAGGACAGTATTTTTGTGAGAATAAAAGTCTCTTACTGGTTGATTTTAGCCTTGAAACTGGTAAATGTAGGACATCCAGTCTGTTAGTTATGTAGCAGTTTGCCTTTCAGGGGGCAGTTTGCCTTTCCACATAGGTTCTAGATATTTGTAATGAAAAAACTTTTTTAAAAAAAGTTGGGACACAAACACACCCACAAAGTCACACTGTCCTCAACTCACATCAATGTAAAACACTGAAAACGTACAAAACCTGTGATTAAAAATCAATTCTGTCTCAAAACTTAAACTAAACTGTATTTTGCATCTTCTAAGCATTCATTGTCCCCTTGTCTGAATCACAATCCGATCAAAGTTATAAACACGTTAAAAGGTTAGTGTTATGTATTGTGGCAACTTATTTTGCACAGAGAAACAAAATTTATAGCCTAATATTTATTTTATTTGTAGAGTCCCAAATATATTGAAATATTATCTCATTATATTGACATTGTTTAATAGATAATATAGATAATAAATTATATAGCCAAAAAGCTATATTATTTAGCTTTTTGGCCATTTATGTTATTTTTCCTGAAAAAGAGCTCATGACAGCGTTAAAACCACAAGATAACGTTTGTTGTTATTATTATTATTATTATTATTAGTAGTAGTAGTAGTAGTAATAGTAGTAGTAGTAGTAGTAGTGGTGGTGGTGGTAATTGTAATAAAACTTTTTCTGAGCTCAGGCGGAAGCGTTTTATCTCTATCCCCTCGGCTTCCGTAGTCAGGACAGGACATTTGCGGAAGTTTTTTTTTTTTTTTTTGACGGGGTGTGTCCCCGTCACAGAGATAAAAAACCTGCGATTCTAGCAGCATTCTTCATGTGACTCAAACTCTTTCTGTGGAGTACACAAGCGTCTGATAGTGAGTATAGTTTGTGTCATTCAAACCTTTCTGGTTTCTCAGCGAAACACCCAGAAGTAATGGAGCACAAATGCTGTCGTAACGATTTTACTGCGCTTTTAGACGCTTAATGTTGCAGCTTAAAAGCCCTGAGTGATTGTTTTGAAGTAATTTGTAGTTTCCACTTGCAGTTTATATTGCTGAGCTTGTTCTATTTATTGCAGTTTATTTTTTTGGAGTTTGACTTCAAAGAGGAATAAAACCTGACAATATTCTAATTAATGACCTCTGTCTTTGTTTCATTGTCCTGCAGGCACCATGGCAGCAGCAGCAGTAACTCCTCTGGCTTCAGCCAACACCAGCTTCTCTCTGGCTCTGCTCAAAAAGCTGGGGGACAAAGACAACACCGCAAACGTCTTCTTCTCTCCTTTCAGCATCTCCTCGGCTCTGGCCATGGTGTTGCTGGGAGCCAGAGGAAACACAGCAGCTCAGATGTCAGAGGTGCTGTTACACTCCACCTATTTAAACTGTCACATTATCAGCAGTCATCAGAGTGATTTTTCTTTTTATTAGCACACTAGTGACACATTTCCTCACGTTTTTTGTTTTAGTCAGCTCTGCTGAGGCAGTGCAAAAACATTAAAGGTTCAGAGATTTTGAAGTGAGGTTTTGTTAAAAGATTCTAAGGAACTACCTGCAAGGAAAAACTCTTGTTTTGGCTTCATTTATTTTAGTTGTAGTGAGTATAGCTCAAAGTTTCTCTGAAATTGATCCAAAGAGGCGGATGTTGGAGGAAAAATGTTGATGTTTATGTACAAAGCAGACGGCTATGTAGTTGCATTGTAAGTATCTCCAAATATGCACCACAGACTGTGTCTTTTTCTCTTCTTGGGGAGGACACAGTGCCTGTTTGTAAATGGACCATGGATGCCAAAGCAATAGAAGTATCCGTTTTCTTGTGGACCGGTAGTTGCGGTGAAGTTAGCATCAAAGTAGGCAGGTATTAAAAGCAAAAATATTATGATGGTTTAACGTCACACAGGAAGGGAACAGGAATTAAATAATCAGCTTCTGAGTGAATAATAAACCGTTAAAAGGTTCATAAAACTGCATCTGTCTGAACTTCTGAGACGTTTTTGGGATTAGAGATTTTGTAGGATCATAACAATTCTCTCAGGCTAACCGTTAGCTTCCCCCTACAAGTCTTGGCTAATCTGAATTTATCCAGAATAAAGACGCCAAAAGGGTTGCCTACTTCATGCTAAACGCTGTCTCCGTATCACCTTTAAACAGATCCTTAATCTGAAAACTTTGAACTATTTGTTTAAGAGTTTAATATGGAGCGAAAACCAAGCTTTGGGAAACTCTTACTTGTCTTGTTCACTTCCAATTAGCAGGAATAATCTGAACTAGTTTTTTTATTTTTTTTTTTATGTGGGTCAAATCTGTGGTTGCGTTACTATGGGAACAGGATAATCACTGTAGATGTTTAACTGTGGTTATCAGGTCTCATTGTGTGCAGCAGATATGCCCAACTGTTTTTATGAGCGATCCCTCTCAAAGTTCAGTCTGCACGAACACCGACCGTCATTTTAGTAAACTGGCACATTCACATTTCGTAATCTAATTATTTAATGACTGAGGTGAAAACTTTCTGCCGACGTCCGCTGTGCATTGTTGATTCGGCAGCGATGGAGTTCCTACTAACCATATGAGAATAAACGGAGCATTAGTCTTTATTCATTAGCGGGTTTTCCACTTTAGCAGAAAGATTCAGGGGCTATTTTCCAGGAGAGGTGGCTGAAATTCAGGTGAAAGTTGGCAACAGAGCGTTTATCTGGCTTCTAACAAACTGGGACCGCAGAAGCCAAACCACACCCAGTTAAGTCAAGCTGGTAAATGTTAGTAAATGGGAGGAGCAGAGCCTCACCCATAATCTGGCCTGTAGATCAGGTTAAAGAAACAACTCCATCCAGTGTAAATCAATGCTATCATAGCAACATGATCACTGTAAAAATTTAAAGTGTTTTATGCCAGTCAGGGATTTGTGCATTATCTTGCAGGTTTTCATTGTGTATGTTTGTTTTCTTATCTATCTGTTCAGGATTAGGGACACATTATCAATGAATTTATTAATCAGAGCTGCTCAGTTTAACCTGTTTTTAAACTGATTTTTTTTTTTTTATTTGACATAAAGAAGCTTTTTACTTTTTCCTACACATCAAATAACATCCCTCCATTGTGAAGACTGAAGGAGGGAACTGGACAACCAACTTAATAGGGAAAATTATAAATTTCCTGCTTATACATGTTGAAATCCCTAAAATAAAGCTGAGCGCTGGTGAAACACTTCCTATTGTGCACCTTAGGCATTTCACACTATTTGTTATAGGTTGTTATGGAGACGCTCATTGCCATCCATGCTGCTGAGTAAGAGGGAGTGGCTGAGAGGCTGGACTGGAAAGATGAGTCAGCTGTGGAGGAATGTGTCATTTAGCTGAGAAATCCCTCTGTTTGTTGATTCCCTGTTAACAGGCGGATATTTACTCTGCACCAACCACAGAAATGTTCGGATTTAGCTGCAGGAACTCTGGAACCGATCGTCACCAAGCATCATGTTGATAACTCAGTCCAGCTTGGAAAAACAAGCCAGTAGCTTAAAAAAAATAATAATAATAAAACAGCATATTTCAGTCTTATCTTACATTTTAGTGATGATATTTAAAGTTTGTCAAATGTAAATTGTTATACAAGTGTTACTGCTCTGGCCATGTAAGTCTTTGTCAGTATTTTGGCAAATGTTAAATTGTACAACTCAGTTTGAAAGATTCGTTTTTTTAGATGGCTTTTTCTGCAGTCGAGCTTTTCCTTGTTCCAGTGAACAACTTCCAGCATCTACAGAACGGTCTCTACTCAAACCGTGGTGAAAATACTATTTCAAAGCATTAAAGTCAAAAATGTAAAACACAATGTTAATGCTTCTATTTAAATTTTAAAAGAAGCAATTATTAAATAAAATAAATAAATAAATACAGACTCTTTCTTAATGATTGCAATACTTATTGATCCCAATAATTGACATATTTGCTTTCTATTCTCTATATAGTTTAAGAAACTGGTTGGTGTGTTAACCTGGGGGCCTGAGCAAATACAAACTGAGCAAGCTGAGTCAGAGAAAATCCAACTCACTTCAGCATCTCCCTAAAATAACCTTTTAAGCTGTATTTTTTTTATGTATTTTTTTTTTTTACAGAAAATCTTTGGTTTCTTTTAAGACCTTAATTTTCCTTGACCGCATTAACTGGCCTGTCCCTATTCAGTGGTTCCGGTTTTATCTTTGTTTGTACAGTAAATCAGCGGCTGCATTCCTGGAGAACTCGGTGTGGAGTCGATTAGTAAACCTATGTTTCTTAGAGCATTCCTGTCATGAAGCAACCTGACCATAACGTCTACATTTACTTATTTGTGACACAGTGCTCAATCCAAGTTGAGCTTTACTCTCTGATTAAACTGCATTGAAATTGATAGGAGTGGGAATTCAGAGTGGAGTCTCTCCGGGTTGTGAAAGACGCTTTAAACGATGAATCATCTGTTTATCTCCTGCTGTCAGCGCCAATAATCAGTCATTCTCAGACTCTGTCGAGGTTTTTATGAGGATTTACCCTGGGCTGTCCTGAGTAGGTGCAACTTGCTGCACTTCTCCATCTCTTATTACAAACACAGAGCCTTGATGCAGACGGAGGATTAGGGCCGTACTAAGAAACAATTAAATTGCAAGAATAAACTCTCATGAGGATAAAGTCGTAACACTTCAAGGGCGAAAAGTCGTAATTCTTTTTTCTTAGCATGGTCCTAGTACTCTGTCATAAGGAAATGTGAATAAAGTTTAAAAGTATTTAACTTCATGTGAGCCTCATGACAGTACTACATCACTGATTTGACAGACGAAACAGTTCCAACTGGAGATCGGTCATGTCCAGCTTGACAGTAAGTATCCCAAATGTCGCCTCCAGGTTCTCTGCTTCACTAAGGCGCAAAATATGAAGCAAGAAGGACCGCCGCAGATGCAGACGCAAATGCAACAGAAAGCTCAAACCAAACTGCCACCACACCTGCTAAAGGGGGTAAAAAAGCAACCAAAGAGGAGCTACCTGTTACTACTAGTAACAAAGGGTCTGGGTGGTAACATGTGGTCCTTGGGGGAGAGTTTACTTCACATTCTGCTGCCCTCTTTCTGTCTTGTTGCTCTCCTGCTGCCATTTATGGCGCCGCCATTAAATAATCCAAGAAGGATACAGAAGGTGAAGGAAGCAACTTGGAAGTTTGTGAATGTGTCCAACATTCCAGAGTCCTTTTGTTTTTACACGATGCTGCGTTGTTGGGCTTTTTCATCTGCCGCTTCCCATTATACTAAACGGGCAAAACTCGTTTCCTCTCACTGGTGTAGCTGTGACAGTGGAAAATAACTACTGTAACACTGCAAAACTGCAGTGCCAGGCCACTGGAGCTAAATGGGTTTTATTTTTGGTTGCACAATAAAGGAAAATACGAGATCTGGAGTAAGGATTTGGACTTGGAATAACAACATGGTGGAGGGATGGTCTTATGTTCTGTAAGAACCTCTAAGGTCTGGATCTTTGCTTCTTTTTTATTTTAAAGGGATGAAGGCTTTAAGATATTTTGTACTTTTCTCTCTTATGCTGCATTTGGGTCTTCATGACTGATTCCTGCACACATTAACATCCTTACACCCTTAGAATTTTCCCATTTTGTCACATTACAACCACAACTGTAAATGTATTTTATTGAGTCTGGCATTTATTTTTATTCAGCCCTCCTTTACAACAAATTGCCTCCAGAGGCCACATTTGTATAACTGTATTATTTAATCTTAACATGGCCCAATCAAAGTCCAGGGCAAGATGAAATCTGACTGAGCTTGATCTGTTTTGCTTTGGTCTCAAGATGTGCAAACTTGGTAAACATGAACCAAAGAGATCAGACATAATTCCAGGAAAAAGTGATTCAGCAGTGAAATAATTGAAAGAGCTGAGTACATGCATATGCATGCCAAATTTAAAATTTTTATTTGTAAATAAAATAAAAATAACTACATATCTTTTGCTTCCACTTCACAATTAGACACTGCTTTGAATAAAATACATTGAAGTTTGTGGTTGTGATGTAAAGCCGTTGGTGTATGAAGACTTTTGGTATTATGGATGGTACAGAAATGCGTCACTTTATCTATTAAGTGATGAGTTAAAACATACTTTTGCTGTCTTTAACAGGTTTAGACACTCTTTATAGAGTATAAACAAATCCTTTCATCACTTAATAAACAAAATGACCATGAAAACCTTTCTTTTTCAAAAAAATATTTTAGTTTGGTCTGCTTCTTCTTCAGTAAATCTAACTGGTTTCCTTTCATCTGCAGACCCTGAAAACCCTGGATGTCAAGGACGACCTCCACTCCAGCTTTGGCCAGCTGCTGAGCCAGCTCAACAAGTCGGATGCTCCGTATGCCCTGAATGTCGCCAACAGGCTCTACGGCGAGAAGTCCTACCAGTTTGTTCAGGTGTGACTTGGGGTGCGGGGGAGGGGTTTCCTTTCAGTACTAAGAGTGGCTGTTCCTGAGTGGGTGTGGCTTTCTGTACATGTTAAGACCGACCGAATGAGGGCAGAAAAGCGGAACGCCGGATAAGCATCTACATGCGCTTGCTTTTGTTTCAGGATTACCTTCAGAGCACTAAGAAGCACTACAAGGCAGAACTGGAGACCATGGACTTCGTCTCAAACGCCGAGGCAGCCAGGGTCAACATCAATGGCTGGGTGGAGACACAGACGCAAGGTGGATGACACACACACACGGAAGCGCACGCCCACACACACCCCTCAATGTGTCACTAAGCCTTTGAAATTAAAACGATGAATTCATTATTTTTAAATGAAAAAATGAAATTAATTAACAAATTAATAAGCAGCAAGAAATGGATCTTAATTTTTTTAAATTACTTTTAAAATGTAAACTTTGTGCGTGAAATACTTCTATTTATTGACTTATTTTTCTTTTTGATGATCATTTGTGCTATTTTTGTCAATGTGTATTTCTTTAAATTGGTCTCCTATATGTTTAATTATTTGCTTCTTTATTTTTAATAATTTTGAATTCATTTTTGTCCTTATTGCCTCTGTTTTTATTTTATATATATAT
>CAEFZY010071680.1:0-10735 GCA_903066815.1 Brachyrhaphis roseni
AGAAGAAGAAGAAGAAGAAGAAGAAGAAGAAGAAGAAGAAGAAGAAGAAGAAGAAGAAGAAGAAGAAGAAGAAGAAGGTCATAAAAACTGATACTGTAGCAATGTGTGTGTTGTCAGGATACTCACCCCTGGCAGCTGGGCTGATGTGGCGCTGAGGTGAAGGTCTGCTCAGGAAAGACGGAGCTGTAGTGGACCTCAAACAGGCCTCCCAGCATCACGTCGCCAGGCTTGTGCAGACCATTGAAGTAAAACGTTCTCAGTAGCTTACAGGACGAGGAAAGAAAGGAAGACTCCGAGAAGAAAAGGGAGGAGTAAATCATGAACTGATAGACGTTCATGAGGAAATATCTAACAAATAAAGCCACCATAACTGCCCTTCCACACCGGCCAGCCTGCGAGACTCGTAGCTAATTTTATAGAGAGGACTACAGCAGCCTTTTCCTTCCTCTGTGTAATTATTCACGCCACCCATCAGAGCATTGTTGTGGCCTCATGGGGATGTAATGCTTTCTTCTTCATTATTTATTTAAGAGAGTAATAAACCAGCAAAATATTAATTGTAACATTTGTGTTTGGCATTTGGAAATGCAGAGTGTGTGCATATTTATTTTTAACATAAGAGTCCATTTAAAATAGTTTATTAATTAATAATTTGCAGCTTCAACAATACAAATGTAACACGGATTATTTGCCATTACCAGTGATGGTTTTCTTTGTTGCTGTTAGAAAACGTCACTATCTATGTAAACGTATTTGCCTGTGAAGTCTTTGAAATTGGAGAGAGGGGAAAAAATAACTGCAAATTATTGCAAAATGTGTCAAAACATAGATGATATTTAATTGTTGCATGGAGACCACCACAAATATTAAAATCTCAAGACAAAATATACAACCTACACAGATGCTATCATAATTTTGCTTCTACTATATTTCTGGTGCGTCTTTTGAGTGGTTGACTTTGAGAAAATAAGAATTAAACTAATAATCTTAACATTTTGCAGTTCCTCGACTCATGATGGCTTTCTTGGTGTTTCTTTCTGGTCTAAGCAAGATTACATAACATTTAGGTCCGAACAGCGCCATCAAAAGGCCAAAGCTGGAGGCCAGGATGGCGAACACCTCCACTGCGTCTGCATATTTTCCAGGAGAGTTGATGTAAGCAGGAACAAAGGCCACCCACACAGCACAGAAGATCAGCATGCTGAAAGTGATGAGTTTGGCTTCGTTAAAGTTGTCTGGTAGATTCCTTCCCAGGAATGCTAACAGGAAACTGATGATTGCCAGTAAGCCAATATACCCCAATAACACTCCAAAACCAAGTGTAGAGCCAACGACACACTCATAAACGATCTTATCATTGTGGTACTGAGTGTTTTTATGAGGTGCCGGTGAGGCAGTCACAATCCACACCGTGCAAATTGCTGCTTGAACGCAAGTGAGCGCAAAAACCGTTCCTCTTTGCTGTACAGCACCAAACCACTTTAGATAATTGCCACCTCCTGGTTTGGAGGCTTTGAACACGGCCAGAACCACCATGGTTTTAACCAAGATGCAGGACACACAGAGCACAAAGCTGATCCCAAACGCTGCGTGTCTCAGCTGACATGTCCACAGTCTTGGTCGTCCGATGAACAGCAGCGAACACAGGAAGCACAGCTTGAGCGACACCAAAATCAGAAAGCTTAGCTCTGAATTGTTTGCGCGTACCATGGGAGTGCCGCGGTGATAGGTGAAGATCCCTAAAACTGCAGTGCAGATGCATGTTCCCAGCAACGAAGCTGCAGTCAAGCAGACACCCAGAGGTTCATGGTAGGAGAGGAACTCTGTTGTCTTAAGAATGCAGTGATCACGGCGGGGGCTTGACCAGAAATCCTCTGGACAGCTGAAGCACTCAACAGAGTCTGAGAACAAAAAAAAACAAACAGATTTTACAGTTAGTCATGATTTAAGATGCCACTTTAGATTCATGAACATACAACAATTTGAGGAGTTGGTGTTTAGGTTAAATATGAAACCTTTCAGGAACCTCAAGTGACATAAACTTCTTGTCAGTTTTCTTTCTATTCTCTCAACGTGTTCATGTCAGCTATAATGGGATCATTCACTCATATAAATGTAATTGTAACCATGATACCAACTTGTTTTGTTGCTAATCTTTCCTTCAGAACAAGGAACACAATCAAAACAGCACACAGGTTGTCCCTTCTTCCTCGCCATGCGAGTCCCAGGATTACAGGTCTCACTGCACACCGACCGAGGAGGCTGCAGACACACACACACACACACACACACACACACCCCCACACAAAAACCCATTTAATCAGATTTCTTCTAGCTCACTTATAAGCACGCACTTCAAATAAAATAAATGAAGGCAACCTGATTATTGTTGAAGTTCCAGAAGATTTTATCTTCATTAAGAATGAGTTCTTCATCACCAGAAGCTGTCTTCTTAACAACGCCCACATTCAGTACCTGAACTCCACCGTCAGGGAGCCACAGCCAGTTCATGATGTCGTATATCGGCAGAGCATCACCGTTCTCATCAAATGACACTTGATCCCCAAAGGGAATGGTAAAGTTGACTTTTTCCAAGTAATACATCAGCTGCAAATGTGAAGAGATCCAGACTGTGACAAGGAATCAAGCTTTGTTTTTGTCCGTCGGTTCTAAATTCTGATATCACCGCTCACAAGCTAACAAATGTCGAATATAGAACACTTTCAGTAAAATTAAAACTATCTGGCATTCAGGTTGAGTATAAATCCTAGTACGACATGATCTGATGAAAATACTAGTGGTTTAGTGAAAACTGATGCCCTACCTGCCAAGCCTCCAGTTTTTGCAGAGAGGCACAGCTGTGCCCGCTGAAAGGGCCTCTCCCTGACTGACACTGCAGCATGTCATCGAGGGCGTGTGCCAGAGCATACACGGCCTTGTAAATGTTATATTCAGGCCTGAGGTTAGAAACATCCAGAAACTCAGTCTGCGCACTCTCCAAATCTTCTTCACCAGAGCATAATGCTCCCCCAGCTTCTTGCCAGTCTGCTGGAGGGGGAGCAAATCTACACTGAAATGTGTGTTCCCAAAACTGCCTTATCTGGAAAGTTTTATAAAAAAAAACCAAAACAAACTGCTTGACAAAAGAAAGACAACAGTGTATACCAGTGCAATTCTAGGTCAAAGTTGAATCTCACCATAGTGTTCTGATTGTTGCTGCTATTCCCAGGCTGTGTGCTTAGGAGGAAATCTCTAAGTCCTAAAATGTCTCCTCGACGGATTGCAATGCCCAGCGTGCCACCCAGGTATGGCATGAGACGGGGCGTTTGGAGCACCGCCGCTGATGTCCAGGCTTCACTCGCCATCCACTGGAGCCCTGTCACGTTCTGCTTCATAACCTGCACAGTGTGTTTTGCAGGGAAGATGCAATTATGCAGAGTATTTGGCCTCTAAAACAATAAGTAATAAACACATAAAGAGGGATACCTCTTCCATCAGCTGAATCATATTGATCTGGTGGGCAAACACAATAACCACACGAGCTGTGGATTTTTTCATTCCTTCCACGATTCTCCGTAGCTCAGATGGGTTTTCACCCCACGGTAAAATCTCAGTGTATGCAAGACAACCCAGTCCATTTTGAGTCAGCTCCAACTGGAAGGACTGGGCAACATGGAGCCCATAGTCGTCGTCACTGACCAGCAGACCAGCCCACATCCAGCCAAAGCGTTTTAAAATCTGAATCATTGCATGAACCTAAGTGGACACACTGTGTGAGATACCATTGCTTTCCTGTTCTCATAAAATCACAGTTGTACTTCAATGATCATGCCTATTCTTCTGAATCTATGTAATATGAGATTAATGTAATTTTGCCTGTGTGCCATCTTATTTATAATTCAGTCACACCTGAAAAGTATCACTCGGGATTGTCCTAAAAAAGGACGGAAACCTATGGCGATCACTTAGGCAAGAACATGTGGCAAAGTAACTCACCTAAAAGAAACAAGGAAGTTCAATTTTCATTATGCAGAAAACCTCAAACAAAGACGTGGTACATGTAATGTACATTATTAGCGAAGCGGAAGTCCAGAAAGAAAACTTACGATGGGAAGTCTGAATAAGCCTATCACATCGGAGGTGGCGATGGAAAACGTTGAAAAAGAATCGCCGACTATGCCGAGGACTGGAGGGCCTCCTGAACATTTCTCCTGAGGAAGAAACTGTTCCTCTTGACCACTGGCCAGTGACAATGCCGCACTGAAACCAATTACCAATGTGGCACAGTTGTCATAAAGGCTATATCCCAAAGTCACATTGGGAAGCAGAGTTGGGTTTTTGTTAATTTCCTCAATGGCAAATGCCATGGTCATGGCATGTCTGAACCCTGGAGGGTCAAAGCTTACACATAGAACGCTACATGAAAACACGAGAAGGAAACACAGTGTGTGAACAAGCCACAGTGAGTATGAAGCTTACCCTTGGCAGATGTGCTCATTTGGCTCCGAGGTGAACGTTAGCTCAGGGAACACAGACGTGTAGTGAACCTCAAACAGTCCACCCAGAATCACATCACCGGATTTGTGCATGCCATTAAGATGAAACCGTCTTCTCAATGTGCAAGATGGTAAAACAGATGAAGCTTGTGAATAATCAATGTCGAAGAACAACATCAATATGACAAATAAGGGCATTAATGACTTCAGAAGCCCCTCCATTATCACATATTCTCCTTAGACTAGTGCTTTTTACTTCCTTGAACAGACATTTTATGTGGATCGTCCTCTCCCTAATGGCTTTCATCATAATAGGAGGAGGGCCAGATGAGATCTCATTGAATCTTCCGATACATTACGATTTAAGTTATTGACTTTTGTTGAGCAAATGCTTATTTTTAGTTCCGTTCTTAAAACTCAATATACACATTAATTGATGTTGGTGTGAATAAGAAGATGAAGAAAACTCAGCTCCACATAAAGTGAAACATACTGCCACATTCAATAAATTACAATACTATTGAATGGTTCCTTTTTTTTTAGTTGTTTTCGGATGTTTGTTGAGCTTGAGAGACAAAATGTATGTGGTACTTTATGATATGCCCTCTTCTCTAATTGGCCGTAATCCAGTTTATGTTCGATTAAATAAAGTATCTTAGATTTTCAAACACAGATGATCATCCGTCCGTCCGTCCGTCCGTCCATCCATCCATCCATCCATCCATCCATCCATCCATCCATCCATCCATCCATCCATCCATCCATCCATCCATCCATCAATTTTCTAACACCCTTGTCCCTAGTGGTGCACTAGGGACAAGGTGTCTATCTCTAGCTAACATTCTGGGCGAGAGGTGGGGTTACACCCTGGACAGGTTGCCAGTCTGTCGCAGACACAGATGATCAAACTAATAAAAAATGTTTACCTACTCCCTTAGTCATTAACCATTTCTGGTGTTCGACTACATTTGTTACAAAAGGCATGTTCTATAAATCCAAGTGATGATACTGTGCGTATGTCAGGAATTTTTTAACTAACAACCATTAATCTAAGGTGTCCTAACTAATTCTATGGAATAGTTACCTTGGAACGCTGAGCTGAGTTTGACATCAAACCCGAGGCATCAGCATTCTAGTTAAGTCGGAATTTCAACATGACGACAACCATAAACATTATTTGCAATACCGCTTGCCAACATAATTTTAGGTTTTACTTTCCATAAGCAAACACCACTTTTAATTTGCTCAGTGTATAGCTGAAGGTGTTACCGACATCCATTATCTCCATGCAGAAAGACCCCAAGCCGGGATTTGAACCCAGGACCTTCTTAATGCAAAGCAACAGTGCTACCAACTGTGCAACTGTGCAGCCTGCGAGGTGTTACATACAGCTCTGAATTTAGATGAATGCTTGCAAGTGTGTCTTGTAAAATAAATATGTTTCTACCAGAGCTTACCAGTTTTAACTGTGGGGAGTCAGAGTTGCTCCCAGTTTCCCAAATGAATATCCAAATTTGCAGGCTCTGACAATTGATTTTTCTGACTGGGAAGTCAACACTTTCCAGTTCTGAGGGCAACTAATGCAACATAACTCCACATGCAGACTTAAAAGAGACTGTTTAGAATAGCAAAACGCTTCCTTGTGTCCAATTTAAGCAGTTTTAGTCTTGGAATCCCAAAACACTAAATTAGATCACTGCCCTAAATAATAGAATAATTATGTAGTGAAATGGTACTTTCTTTTTATTTATTCAAATTAAATTTAACTGTGAGGTTGATTTCATTTTGTCAATAAATTTTGAATAGTGAAGTGTAGTTGTTTGTGTTTTTTCCATGTATAGTTTCTTGCTGCTTGAACCTTCCATCTGTTGTTATTTTAATACCTAGGCCTTCTCAGGTAGACATGGGTAAACAATACCTGAGACTGATATATTTGGCTATTACTATCAAGTGGTACCCAAACTTGGTAAATTTATCTGAATTACAAATTTTCTGAATTGTTTGTTATACTACAATAGGTTTTGTTTATTCGTGGAGTACACAGAGATATTCTGAATAAGTGGTTTTGTTGCATTACAAATCATGCATAGCTAAAAATACACCCACCACAAAGCACTCAACATGGAACTGACATTTTCAATTTTGTCCTTGCAGTAAAACCACAGAACAGTAACATTTTAAGCGATAAAATGTGACATTTTAATGGGTATTTCTTACTGAAAGATGTCTTTCTGTTTCCCTAGATTTTTAAAATATTATTAATGTCCACTAGATGGCAGCATTGGAGTTAAACTTTGAAGCGATGTCTGCATACTTGACTGACTTCAACAACACTTTGTGTACTTTCAACCAGGTAGAAACTTAATGCATTACATATTTAGACTTGCAAAAGCCATAAATAAATAAAAAAAGTCAGCATGCAATGGTCTGTTGATTAAAAACTTTTTTATTAGATTCTTTAACCATAACTGTAATGTAATCTGTGTTTTTTGGTCATATTCACATTAGGAATTCACCTGACTTTTTATTTTGACTTTGCTGTTTGTCATGTATGAATACACTGTTTGAAAATAATCAATATTATGTAATCTAATATGAATGATTTTTAACAAAATAATGCGAGCATGGTATTACTGTATCAAATTAAAGAACAAATGTGTAAAGAAGTTGTTGGCCAGGAACCAGTCAGATGTAAAAAGTCAGAGAAGTCAAAGGCCACTGGGTGATGGCGTCTTCTCTCTAAAGTATGACGATGTTTCATAAGGGAGCTATAAAAACAGTCTCAACAAACTCACACCCACACTTAGACACGGATGGAGATCTCATTGTTGCTTGTGAGCCTCAGACTGGCTCTGGGCCTGTCTGAGGGTGGATCAGACCGGGTCAGAACCCTGGCTTCACCCATAAAATGTAGCCTGCAGGGTTCAAATCGTCTGCCTGCATTCACAATGAACGGGGACCTAGTCGTTGGAGGTGCTTTCTCAATTCACTACAAGGAGCTCACGAGGACTCACAACTACACCACTGAGCCTGAACCGCCTAGCTGTGCAAGGGGGTTAGTGAAAATGAGAAGCGGTGGGGAAAAAAGGGAAGGGAATGGTAATCTATGTCAGAACAAATATGTGTTTAGAACAATGCTGTTTATTGTTGCAAAGTTGTTATCTTGTCTACAATATGGCATGAATGTTTTTTATTAGTTGTTCTAATTATTAGTTATGAGAATTTGAAGTTTAGTAACTTATTTGCCCATAGTATGAAACCACCATGTCTTTATATGATTACCCAATTTATTTCAACTTTAGAGGTTTAAAATGTTATGCAATTTTATTTGTTCAAACAACTCCTTATGCTTGATATTCAACTGCTGGCAAACATTGACTCTATGTTAGATTCAACAATGACATGTTGTAAATGTAATGTAAATGTCTGAAATGCCTCTGTTCAGCATCAACAGTCGAGAACTGCGCTTCTCTCGCACAATGATCTTTGCAATCGAGGAGATCAACAACAGCACAGAGCTGCTGCCAGGAGTCAAACTCGGTTATCAGATCCACGATTCGTGCGCCTCCGTGCCCATGGCCATGCATGCAGCGTTTCACCTGTCAAATGGGCAAGATACTGTGTTTGAGACGGGCCATAATTGTTCTACGTCTGGTGTAGTAATGGCTGTTGTTGGTGAGTCTGGTTCCACCCCATCCATTAGTATGTCTCGTATTTTGGGGCCCTTCAACATACCTCTGGTGAGTAGTCTGTACTAAACGTAGCAACTGCAGCTCAAATGCTTAAAAAGGGTTAACACTGGCTTTCCTTGCGATAGGTGAGCCACTTTGCCACCTGTGCCTGCCTGTCAGATAAAGATCAGTACCCAACATTTTTCAGGACAATCCCCAGTGACCAGTATCAAGCCGATGCGCTGGCCAAGATGGTGAAACAATTTGGTTGGACGTGGATAGGAGCCGTCCACTCAGACTCGGATTATGGAAACAATGGCATGGCCTCTTTTCTTGAAGTAGCACTCAGAGAGGGGATCTGTGTGGAGTACATTGAGTCTTTCTATCGGACCGATCCAACCAGCAAGATTCGAGGAGTAGCTGATGCCATCCGCAGGTCTCAGCATTTTTTAGCACTTGTTGTATGCTTTGTTTGAATGTTGACTTTTTTTTTTACAAATAGTAAAAAAAAAGTTATGAGGTGAAATATGATGAATATTGTAAAATCTTTTTTCTTTCCTCAGGTCAACAGCGGTGGTTGTTGTCGCATTTGTAGCTGCTGGCGATATGAAATTTCTCTTAGAGGAGCTGGCCCGAAATCCTCCTCCACCCCGTCAGTGGATCGGGAGTGAGTCTTGGGTAACAGACCCACTCTTGATGAGATTCAGTTTCTGTGCGGGAGCCATTGGAGTTGCCATTCAGCAATCTGTCATCCCAGGACTGAGAGACTTCCTCCTGGATCTCTCTCCCTCTGAAGTGTCTGCCTCTCCAGTTCTTACTGAATTCTGGGAGGATGCATTCAACTGCAGCTTGACAAAAAGTGAGAATTTAACCATCATTATCAATATATAAACATGTTTGGTTGCATCAAAAATCAAAATAGGCAACATTTATGTACTTATCTTAACAAACACTTAAACAAACAATCTGTGCAGTGAATTTAATTGTGATTTGAGTTAATAGTCAATGCCCTTATCCTGTTTGCCCATTGGCCTTTTAGATTTTTTATTAAGGAATCCAAACTTTATCAAGAACTGAAGACTAGTTGTAGTACTATCAATTACCAATTGTTGTCTTATTGTATGTACACTATAATTTTTTAATTTTGATTATGTGCATGGAATAATATAGAGTCATATCAACTTGTGTGGTATGTCGTGCAAAAACATCAAACACAAGAAAATTAGGAATTTCTTTCACGATAACTACTTTTGGCTGCGCTTTTAGGTGCAAAGGGCAAACTTTGTGATGGAACAGAAGACCTAAAATCTCTAAATAATCTCTATACTGACACATCCAAGTACAGAATCACCAACATGGTGTACAAAGCTGTTTATGCCATAGCACACGCTATTCACAATGCAGTGTGTCAGGAAAAAAAGTCAAGTGCTCAGTGTGACAAACACATTAGACTGGAGCCCAAACAGGTCAGTTTAAATTAAAACCGAATCCTACTAATATTTCATTTGAAAGCTTTTGATATAGCATCGCTGTCAGTTGTCATAGATACATTTTTCTCTCGGTTCTTCTTGTGAATCACAGATTTTCAATGACTTAAAGAAAGTCAACTTTTCCCAGAATGGCTATCATGTATTGTTTGATGCTAAAGGAGATCCTCTAGCCTTTTATGAGCTGGTCAACTGGCAGAAGACTGAGAGTGGAGTCAATGAGCTGATAACTGTGGGATATTATGATGCATCACTGCCTAAAGGCCAGGAGTTTCACATTTACAAGAATTTAACCTGGATGGAAGGAAGAGTGCAAGTAATGGGTCAAGGAAAAATACTTTTATAGATGAAAACTTGTGGAAGGAGAGAGTTGAATCATATTCCCATTCTAACATCAGTTATCTGTTTTTCCTTGCCTCCTTGACTGGAAGGTTCCAGTTTCATCATGCTCAGAGAGTTGTCCTCCAGGAACTCGTAAAGTGTTGCAGAAAGGAAAACCAATTTGCTGCTATGACTGTATACCATGTCCTGAAGGAGAGATCAGTAATATGACAGGTGAACCTGTTTAACATGTACGTTTTTACATTTTTATGATCACATATTTTAAATACTTACGACCATTTCTAACTTTATATTTAGATTCTCCTGATTGCTCCCCATGTCCAAGTGAATTCTGGCCTAATTCAGTCAACACTGCTTGTTTCCCAAAAGCTGTGGAGTTCCTCTCTTTTGATGAGGTGCTGGGAATCATTCTAGAAATATTCTCTGTTGGTGGAGCCTTTCTGGCCATCATTACAGCAGTGATTTTCTACCATCACAGAACAACTCCCATTGTCAGAGCCAACAACTCTGAGCTGAGCTTCCTGCTGCTCTTCTCTCTGACTCTGTGTTTCTTATGTTCATTAACTTTCATTGGAGCCCCCTCTGAGTGGTCCTGCATGCTGCGCCACACAGCGTTTGGCATCACATTTGTTCTCTGTATCTCCTGTGTTCTTGGGAAAACTATAGTGGTTCTAATGGCCTTTAAAGCTACACTTCCTGGTAGTAATGCTATGAAATGGTTTGGTCCTGTACAACAAAG